>OY735210.1:66145871-66293371 GCA_963457665.1 Thysanoteuthis rhombus | reverse complement strand
CTAAAAACAGTCTGCATTACTTGTAGATTTATACATGCATAAAGTATACTTAAGCGCAATTTTTCATTCTAGCAGGTGCTGTTTACGTTCATAACACCTAACATCGAAATAGAAAACAAATTACATCTTTAAAAAAAAAAACTATTCAGGCCTATGATATATATATATATATATATATATATATATATATATATATATATATATATATATATATATGTGTGTGTGATATTTGCAGCAGTACTTTTGCATAATTTTGTATCCATGTAAATTCATTGCATCATTATTCTATCATCAAATTGTTTTAGCTTTTTTCTCTGATTTAAGCCAATTTCTAACGAAATTGTGTATCCCATCATGAAGAACTATTTAGAATTTAATTTAATAGATACATCGAGGAATGCTTCAATATGTTCATATTTTTTGGAACTGCTCACCAGACAAGGAACGTTGCATGAAAGGAAAATAGGGTGTGTCTGGAGGCGATACGTCTGGCGATTATGCTTCATGTAGAATATCTGACCCCAGTCCCAAGATAGATAGATTGACTTGAACAGAACGTGTCAAACAGACATAGATATGAACAGTCAGATATATATATATATATATATATATATGTATATATATATATACGTATCGTCTAGAAAGCTTCTCACAAAACATTCAAAGGCTTTTTTAAAAGATTTTTTGTATCGCTTCAGCCCCCTTCTTCCCAATATCTGTCAATGCAAATTATGTGATTTTTCTTTTGTGTTTTTATGCTGTTTCCGTTATACTTTGTTATTATGACACAATGCATAAATTGTCTCTTGTTGGGATCATCAGCTGTTCACAAAAACCGTTTTAGGGATTTTAAAAACAAAACAGTGCAGTCACTTATTTCCCAATATCTGTTAATGCAATTTATGTAATTTTCTTCACTGCCTTTTGTGTTCCACTTGTAATTTGTTATTACGGTACAATGTATAAATTATCTCTTGTTGGGATCATCAGTTGTTTACAATGTAACCGTTTCGAGAATTTTAAAAACAAAACAGTTATATCAACATGGGATCCCAGCAGTGTTGATCACACACCACCAACTTTTCTTACAATATAGTTTAAGTCATATAGGTAGTTTGTCATTCTATATAAGGTTTTATGTGTATTTCATATTGATATTATTTTATAATATTTATTTATTTTTCGAAACAGGGTTTACTCATGAAAGTTAACTCCAAAAAACGTTTTTAACAATGAGAGATCAGTAAGTATAACAACAGACATAACTCGCAATTCGAATCAATTCTATTGAATATGAACCTATGAGAATATTAAATCCGTTGTGTCGGTTTTAATTTCAAACTGTATGCAAACCAACTTGTGATATCATCTTCAAGATTAATTATTCCACAGAAAAAATTCTTTGAGACGATTCTCTACCGACATATTCAATCGAAGAATTTGACAATTTTTTCCACTCACCCTAAAGTTGATTTTTCTTGTCGTATAACATCAAGCATCCATTGAATGCTTTTACTAATTTTTATTATCAAATAAAGTATTTTAAGAACATGGTTGAAACGAAACTACTTTATAGTAGATAGTAATACCTCAATGGGAGATTCCATTAATATTCTCAAACAATTAGTTACTCACATTCCGTGTTCGATCTCCCGCCCACCCAATTACCTATCAGACAAATGGACTAGAGCCAAATGTTTTCCCATCTCTATGGCTCCAGAAAATACAAGGATCTTTCATAGTGAGAAAGACTTGATCCATCTCTTCTGGTTACCTAATTCTCCTAACATTAATACAAATTGATTTATTTCATTTTACATTTTTCATTTCTTATGAAATTTACAAGGACATATATGAAGTGAATGTCAAAATTTCTTGCCTAACGTATTTTTCAGCATCCACCGAGAAGAACATAACATATTGCCGATTGCTGAAGAGTCATTAGACATGAAATATTTACATTCACTTGCTATGTCCTTGTAAATCACATTATATATATATATATATATGAATGATTGCTTATATCCTATCCTTCTTATTTCGCGTTTAACGTATTGTCCACCAACAAGCAACATATTTTGTTCTTCTTGCCGGTCGTAGAAAAGTGCATTTGACACGAATTGTTGATATTCACCAGGTAGATATACTTACAAATCTTATTCTTTCATTTATTAGTAGCCCTATTTACTGTGAATAATTATCACCAACAAAAGATAAAATCAGTATTCTATTTATTTCATTTTTTAAAATCTGAAAGTACATCATGAACCACATAAATATTCATATATACATTTGATCTTTTTATTCCTCACCTTTTCTATTGAATCCAAAAATACATGCAAACAGACGAGCAACATTTTAAAAGGTATGTCGACCAATCATCCAAGTAACCATCAAGTAACCATCTCAGCAACCAGACGATCAACAATTCGAACAATAATACTAGCAACAAGATGACCAATAATCCAGGTAACAATTTAATTAACCATCCAAGCAACCATCCGAACAACCATCCACCAAGAGATTTAATATTTGTACTAGTCATGCCCAAAGCTTGCAGTACATATGTGTGCTTTCATATAAACTCCTTGGCCCATTAGTGAGATAGTAACGGGAAAAAAATAAGTCTTCACCTGAATTTCAGTAAAATAAATGTCATTTACAACAAACATGTTGAGGACAAAGACACTGCGATCAAAATTGGAAACGCAGAACTGAAGAAAGTAGACCAATACATCAACCAAGGACAACAAATCTCCACGAAATCCTTAGAAAAAGAAAAATTCAAGCGAAGAATCACTCTAAGTTGGCAAATTTTTGGTAGAGCAAGCTGAAGAAACCATTTGACAGAATATATAGAAAAAATGGAATTATTATAGAATCGATAAGAAAATTCAAATGACAACGTACAGACCATGTTGCAAGACAAAGTCAGACACTCACTTGACATCACGACTCACAAAGTGGATCCCCTGAGATCATTTGTGGAACTGTGGCCAACAGCTTTGACGAAGTATACAAATTCAGAAAGTACTGTTCCACGATGTCCATGACAGAGAGGTCTGGCGAATCCCTGGGGAGGCCAATGTGCAACGATGGACGCTAAAAGGATGATGATGATTGTGTCGTGACACCCCGTTTGAGAACCACTGCAGTAGAGAAACGAGTATGAGTTAATTTCATTTATTATGCCGTTAGTGGAATGACTAGTGATTAATAATTGCAAGGAAGCTGACTTCAAACATGTGCCGATATGTATAGCCTCTGTGTACAACGTCATAGAACCGTAATGTTGAAGAGTGCCACCGGCAAGGCACTTTGAAGTTTGTGTTGAATTATCGACGGAGGCGAGGGGGGGGGGCTAGAATAAAAGAGGAAAGAGAAGGAATAAAAGAGAAAGAGAGAGACAGAGAAGGAGAGAGGCGGGGATAGAGAGAATACTTTTAAAGAATTATTGAAAGGAAGGGCTTGGAATGAAAGAGGAAAGAGAAGGAATCATAAAGAGAGATGAAGAGAGAGTGAAAGGCAGATATAAGAGATTGATAGAATGTTTTGCATTTGTTTTGAAAGTTGTTAGAGTGGAAGAAAGACAGGAAAAGAAGGAAGAAAGAAAGAAAGAAAGAAAGAAAGAAAGAAAGAAAGAAAGAAAGAAGGGAAGAAACTGAATAGAACAGAAGGAAGTGGGGGAAAGGGAGAAAAGGAAAATAAAAGGAAGTAAGAAACTGAAAAGAATAAAAAAAAGGATGTGAAAGAAAGAATGAATGAAAGAAAGAAAGCAAGAAAGAAAAAGCAATCGAAAGAAAAGACGGAAGAATGGAAGAGAAAAGAAACTGAAAAGAAATAATCAATTCGAACAGGTAATGGAGAAAGGTTATAATGGAGATATTTAGAAAAAGAGAGAAAGAAAGAGAATAAAAGAAAAGAGGAAGGTAAAGTAATGAAGAGAGAGAGAGAGAGAGAGAGAGAGAGGAAGAGAGATCGAATGAGAAAGAGATTGAAATATGAAGCAACTGAATGAAATGAGTTAAAAAGTAAAAGATATCGATAGTGCAAAGGGAGAAGAATGAAAGAAAGAAAATGTAAGCGTTTTGAAGTGAATGAGAAATGAAATGAAGTAAATGAGAAATGGAAAGAAAGAAAGAGAAAGAAAGTGAGAAAAAAGCAAACCAAGAAAGGAAGGATAATTGAGACAGAAAAAAGAAGAAAGGAAACGTAAATAAAGAAGCAAAATGAGAGAGACAGATAGAGAAAGAAAGAACTAATTAAAACGAAAACGAAAGAAACAGAAATAGAATTTGAGTACAGGTGGGAAAGGAAAAAGATAGAAAGAAAAATGAAACAAGAATAAAAGACAGCAAGAAAGAACGGTGAAATAAAAGAGCTAAAAAAAAAGGAAAAACGAAACAAAAGAAAGAGAGGGAGACAGAGAGAGAGAGACTGATTGAGAACAGAACAAAGATTCAAATCCAATGAAAAAGTAAAGGAAAAAAGGAAAAAGTCCTTATCAACTACTAGTGTCTCTGTCACAACAACCACGACGACCATCATTCAACTCAATAGCAGCAGCAGCAGCAGCAGCAGCAGCACGCTGATCATTTGCACCATTCGTTGCCATGGAGGCAGGATCCAGCGAAGCAGATGGTTGAATGCTATCACACACAATCCAAGTCTGTCAAGAAACTATCTGCTGGCCTCAATCACAGCAGTACAAAAGCTGAATCCTGTAATAATGGTATTAATAATATAAAGGTTTGGGTCGTGCCCATAATAATCGGTGCACTTGGGAAAATGCCAAAAACTCTGCGGGTGAGATTGAACAAATAAGATATTCGGAGAAGGACTGAGATTGTGCACACCACGGCGTTGTTGGGCTCTGCGGGGATAGTGAGATAAAAAAAAGGCGTTGAAGATTTAAGCAGACTTGCTATCACCCAATCTCTAGCGATAACAACGGACTCTGGCGCAAAAAGGCAAATAAATGAAATCATAATAAGAGTAATATTAGTGTGGGAGTGCTGGAGTGTTGACGAGACTTAATGCCACTTGATCTCAAATGAAAGCCACCAAATATTTTGGGTTTGAAATCTCGAGAAAATAACAATTTATATATAATAAGAGCCGTTTCTGTCACACTTATCAGTATCAAGAACGTCCACCAACCTCTCCCTCCTCCTATCCTCTCATCAAACTGCCTTACTTTCTTTTCTCTTCTCTCTCCTCCTACTCGGTCATTAAACTACCAAAATTTCTTCCTACCCTCTCCCTTTCTACCGTGTCTATCATGCTCAGTTGATCGTTGTAAACTTATGAAAACCAATGTTTTACTATTCTGTTGTAGTTAGTGGACGCAAACGCGCACTTATCAGGGGTAACTATTTGTCCGACTAGTTTCTCAATAGAAACAGTCACATGACTAACGTCGTATGCTGTCTTCGGGTGATCAATTAAAACATTGTATAAGGA
This sequence comes from Thysanoteuthis rhombus, assembly GCA_963457665.1. Classification (NCBI taxonomy): domain Eukaryota; kingdom Metazoa; phylum Mollusca; class Cephalopoda; order Oegopsida; family Thysanoteuthidae; genus Thysanoteuthis; species Thysanoteuthis major. The sequence continues at coordinate 66,287,908 of OY735210.1, read as the reverse complement.
GAGATCAATAGATTAGTTACTTCTATTGTCTTTTCTTAGGCAGTGATCTCTAAAAATGTGATATTTTTCGAATAAAATACGTGAATACTGTTCTATACAAGCTAAGTGATCAATTTAGTATAAACTTACATTGCAGATCGGACCTTCTCTAGAAATATATATGTTGGGGGATTGAAAAAAAAGATTAATTTTTTTTGTAGACATAATAACGAGATAATGTTAAAATTTCCATCCCTTCAACTTCGATCATGCGGTCTGTATGTATAACACATACATACACACATACATACATGCATACATACATACATACATAACCAGCTAGTTAGTTCCAGCCGGGACGATTGAAGAAAGTAACGTTAGGCCAGGTCGACACTAAATAAGTTGTTGATTCAGAGTACCAACTCCTGGAACTGAAGTGCTTTTTTCTTGAGAATCTTTTATAACAAGACCTCGAATAATGCAGTCTCCATTAGTGCAGGTTTCGATGTAGTGTGGATATGGTGGGCTGGCCATATTGCAAGAATGTCAGCCATGCACTGGGCATCACGACTCAGAACGTGGATCTCAAGGTGGCGTGACAAACTAGACAAATTCAGCAAATACTGTTTCTGCGACGCTCATTATAGAGAATAGGATGATGATCTAAAAACGCATTCAACTATGATAGTACCTGGCACTGTGTGGTTTAGAACAGTACAGTTTTGAACAGTACGATTTTGGAACAAAGTAACTGCACTAATTAAGGTATGCTTGTATTTACTTGATTTTTATCTTTTATATCATATTTTCTTGATAGCACATGTTTTAATGAGGAGAAATAAAATAGGAAGATCACCAGATATAACCTTCGAACACACCGTAATCACAGATTGTCGGAGCTGCAGTGAATCCACATAATATGAAAAAGCCAAGTTGTATTGATCTTTCAAAACATCACTTTATCAAAATAAATGATTGTTTGAGAAAAAAGGCACAAGAGAAAAAATTTTGTTGAAAAAAAAAGAATGGTAATTTGTTTTATGAACGTGAAATGGTATTTCATCTCGGACATTTTTATTGTCACATTGGCATGTTTTAATGCATTTAAAAAGTTGCCAGCCACCCTTTTCAGAGAAACTTGCTGAGATTGCAGAGAAAAACTCTATGCTGTTTACATGTTTGAGATTTAAGGGATAGTGTAAGGAGATTTCTATGTTTTTGGTTGTTTACTTGGAGTTTGATGGGAGGTGTTTGTATCTGTAACTGAGAGTCAGGTTTGGTCTGAAATAAGAAGAGTCTGTAGGAGGAGGAATCAGGGGGTCTTTGTATCTATGTATAAAGTATTGTTCCTATATATTTGGACAAAACAACATTTGCTTGCATGGCTAGGTTTTGATAGTTAAAAACGGACAATTCGAGCAAAAAGAGCCGAATCTTATTACAATCAATATGATGTTCGTTTTGTGATTTTGAATGTTATATTTCTTGGAAAGTCTTTTTCGATTGATCTAAATGCATGTATTATGTATGTTGAGAACCAACTTCCGTTTGCAATATTCAAAATCATTGAATAATTTCTCTTTTTTTAAAAATACATACCTGGTTGATGCATCAGTTCCTCGATTATCCCTTATTCATTTTTCTTCATATGAATTCATAGCATCATTATTCAAAGAACAGGTCAGCACAAAGGTTGCAAAGGGGTCTAAAACATTATTATCCTTTTTTTTCTATGATTTTCTAAAAATTGTTTTAAAAAATCTAGAATATCACAAAAGGGAATTAACCTATGTACGGAAAATTATTACTCTTAGATAACCGCCATTTTCAACTTCACAAATTATTGTTCTTTCTATAACATTTTGCATAACACTTCAGAGGATATCTGCTCCTTTTCATCGTGTGTATACGATTTTCTGCACTTTAGACTGAACATGATCTCCCTGTTCTCGGGTGATCACTAACGAAGCCCACTTCTCGAAACTGTGCAAACAAACAACGAATCATGGACTCAGATTGAAGTGTCTGCACGTTCAAATAGCAGGAATATGCTGTTAGGGTTAACGTTAGATGTATATAATATATACATATTTTATATTATCATTGTGTATTATATCCTAAAAGACAGTTTGTCCTAATCCCAGCAAGAAGTAATCAAGAATATCCAATCAGACACAGAGAATACTTTTTTCTTCCCAGTAGATCCCGTTTTGGTTGTAGGATGTCCAGAACCCAACCATGATTTTCTTTCTTCTGGATTTTCGTACAGAATCCATTCTTCATCACCAGTGACTATTCTATCAAAAAAGCCCAATTTTTCTTTTTTCATCAAACAAGCAGAGAAAAATATGTTTTTAAACGCTGACCGATGTTTATTTCTTTTAAATTTCCTGAATTGTTCCTAAGGTCTCTGAATGATTACTATATGTTGAGGACAAAGACACAACAATTGAAATCGAAAAGCAGAGGTGAAGAAAATAGACCACTGCATCTATGTAAGATAATAAATTTCGATGGAATCCTCAAAAGAATAAGAAATCAAACAAAGAATCACATTAGATTGACAGACTCTCGGTAGAGCAAGTGCAACATTCAAGAAGAAGAAAATCCCATTAGTCCTAAAAGGAATGGTATACAACCTATGCATAGTCTCGATAGTCTGAAAACTATTTAGCGTGCACAGGAGAGAATCATCCTTAACATTATGTGAAGAGATCACAGGACAGCACAGAATATTAGAAATCAAACAGGGGTCAAAGATATCATAGAGACCGTGAGAAAATTCAAATGGCAATATACTGTTGATGTTGTAAGAATGTCAGACAATCGCTGGTCAGTGATCATATGTGAAACTGTAGCTGCCTGAAAGTTAGATGGTGCAATAAGTTAGAACAGTTTATGAAATACTGGCTCTGCGACGCCCATAATCGAGGATCTGGGGGAAGGTCTATGTCCAACGACGGTCGTTAAAAGGCTGCTGATAATGACGATGACGGATGACGGATTGCACAAGATAGAGAGCTGGGTAAACCTCAAACACACTTCTAAGATTTCTCTAACATCGTGCAGAAGATGGCACCAGGAACTAATATCTATTACTTGAATCTCTTGAACTATTAATTTGATTACTTCTATTCAAATTATGTATAGATGCGATATTTCTCTGGAACACAAACCTGTGCACATGAACATAAAAATTGAACAATATATGCACAAAATATGATTGTGTCAGTTCCGATTGTTTTGGAGCTTCTTGTCTTTTCAAATGGATGCTTTTGCTCTTCAGCCAAAGCGCTGATGATCAGAGCGAGAGAGCACAGACATTGTTTCCTCTCAATAAAATATTAATCCGGAATTGAGTCAGATAGCCTCAGGTTCTTGTGCATTTTATCTTGTGAAGATTACTTTGCAGACTGGGCCGGAGTAGTTCCAACCCAAGATGTCTGCATCGCACTCACGAAAAATGCAAAAAAATAAGTCTGTCCCGGAAAGTATCCATCCATTTTGAATATCTCGAGAACCGGTTGCGCTGCCGTGATGTAATTTGGAAACAAAATAGAACGGACCTTTCAATGCTTGTGTGAACAGATACTCTTCCATGGTATCTCTGTCAGCGGTGAGACACCATTCAGTAATCCTGTGTACTGCATGTTTGTTGCATTCACAAGCCTGTTCCTTTGCATCTCGTGAGGAGTTTCCACTAAAATATTGCATCAAGCTGACCTGAGATTCCGATCCCACCTACAGACCTTATGTGGCTCCATGCGACTTCCAGCTTTTTTCAGAAGAGATTTCGGACCATGGACGGAATTAACTGCACACAAACCAAATAATGATATCATCTTCAAGAATACCAGTTTTCCGAGTCAATTTCCTATCAATATATTCAAGCGAAGAATATGACAAAATATATCAAGATTATTAAACTTGGACTAAATCATAAACGTCCTACACCAAATTACCTCAATCAATGGCTTATATTTCTCTTAACCAAATTAGCTTTTGATCTATTGTCAAGAAGAAACCAAATAGCATTCTAGTTATTAGTAACAATGTGTGGACACTCCTATCTATATACTTCAGACATTTGTTATTTGGTATTACATGTTAAATCCCTCATCCGGTCCAACTACCTATGCGTCAAACGAACTGAACCAAATGTTTTCTCCCATCCCCCTTTTTTGTCAGTTCAATGATCTTTCACACTGACAAAGACCAAATGGCTTTCTCATGATTTCCTCAGACCTAAAAATATACGAGTAAGTGTCGTCAAAAGTTACATTATCCTTTTTTTTTTTAAATTTAATACTTTTCTTACTTCTTTTCTTTTTTACTCTCATTAAAATAGTCTCTAAATTTCGTCATTATTTCATTATGGTCAACCTAATAAGTTTAAAGGGACAAAGATGTCTGGTCATGGCTTTATCAAATTGCCTATATATATAAATTGCAATCTACATATTCGATTTTTTTTACCGTCTCGTGCTCACAAAATGGCACGTTTCACATAGGGTATTGGCAAAAATCCGTACTACCTTTGATGTACGTGTTCTGTTTAAATTCCTTTAAATATCCTTGTTCCAGAAGTAAGAGACAATTCTTTTTCTCTCTGGATTAAAGATATTATCAGGCCAAATTAATTGAAAGACCTATATGTATATATCACAATAAAATCAGGAATACAGTACAATATATTACAATAATCGATTTGTGATGGGTTTATTTCGTAAAGAGCTGAATACATCCAACATTAAATATTTAGGTGGATTAGAGTAGAGCTTAACAAATGATGAAGTAGAAGATTCGCTATACAAACATGTTTATTGTAGATCCAGTTTATTTAAGACTCCTATTTAAGAGATTTTTCTTTAGGGGAGTTCTTATCTAAGTTGTAGGATCTTTTTATTCTATTCATACATCTTTTCCTTTTCCTTTTCCTTTTTTTAGTGGTTGATGATTACTTGTTATGCTTTTTTGTTTTATTTTGTGGAGATACAGTGCTTGTTGGCAGTTATAAATCATTAATTAGAAGGATATGGTGGAGTCATTTTCTTTATCAGTATTTTGTTAAACCATCAGCTCTTTATTGCATGTTTCCTCTCTGAGAACATTTTATTCTCACGTAAATCTGTTTCTCCGTGTTAGGGTTCACTTTTACATGACCTTAGTTGTTAGTTTAATTATTCTATGTTTAGTTTGTTTCTACATGTTCCAGATAATTGTGGTGATTTGTCTGTTCTTCAAAGTTGCAAGAGGTATAATAATACTGAGGAAGGTGCTAGAGATATAAGTACTGCAAGGAATTGTAGCCCTGTCATGATATGCGAAAGAGAGAGAGGAGACGTTAGCTGAAGACCTAAGGAGACTTATTGTCTCTCAGCCCTCAGCGATAACCACTGGGCAACCGGTGTGAAACTGTAAATCGTAGAATTACTGCGACCTATGAGTACTGGGGGAGGAGGGCTGGAGACTTGAGGAGACTTACTGTCACTCAAACTCCAGCGGTTACCACCAGGCAACTGGTGTGAGATTCCAAATAATAATAATAATGATAATAATAATAATAATAATAATAATAATAATCATAATAATACTGTCACTCAAACTCCAGCGGTTACCACCAGGCAACTGGTGTGAGATTCCAAATAATAATAATAATAATAATAATGATGATAATAATAAGGAAGGGAATAGAATAGCTATGGTGGTTAATTTTTAGTATTCCTACAAGTGGGGTGTTGAATTATGTTTTTTTTTTAAAATAGAAATCTTGAGCGATGCTGGCATTTTGATGCAACCACATTTTTTCTATCTAATAATTCTATTTTTTTTTTTTTTTTTTATTCTATTGACAAAAGTAAGATTTCAAATTTACCCACTTAGGCATAGGTAAAATGGGGTTTCACTATTTTGTTATAAGTGTGTTTGTTTTAATATTTTCCATTTTCCTGTAGGTTTTAAATTGCCACCAATCAGTTTCCAATAATACGGTGATAGTGATATACTATTTAAAAATTTTTTTTTTTGTAAATGATGATATATGGTTGGCTAATCTTAGTTTAAAGGATATTTTCGATATTCCTACATAATATTTAACTTGTAAGGTTTTCTCTTGGATTGATATTTCAACTTGACGTACAATATTCGAATTGAGACATTAATTTTGCAAAGGGCATCCGCTACTGTTCGTAAAACTGCAATCTTGTTTATCTATGCTTTCTCCATTAGTATCATTTCTGATTACTTTACTTAACAATAACAGTTTTTTTGTGAACTTGATAAATTATCCATACAACTATAGCTAATTTTCAATTTGTTCTTTATAGATATTCTACTCACTGGGTTGCGCAAGGCAAGTGTCTTTTTTTTTTAATATTGGAGGAATATTTTTCCTAAGTTGGTTTTTACTTGTAAGTTCAATGGCTATGTATTCTAGATTATTTTCCTACCTCTGCTTTTTGGTTTTTGCTATGTTTTACTCTATCGGATTTTACTTTTGAATCATATTTAAAACCACTTACGGTGAGACAGCTGTCCTTTAAAGCTTTGGTATATTCATTTATAATATCGTTGAGCATTGTTTCATTTGAGGAGTTATATATTAGCCTGGTTCCTAATAATTAGGGAGTTTTTCTAATGATTTTGTTGAGTTGTTAGATATTGTGTTATATGTAATTACAGAATTTTCTTTTCTATTTGATTTATGGAAGTCATGATTTGAATTTAAAGTAATATCTAAAAATCTTTAATTTCTACATTGACCTTGATTTCAGCGTAAAAGTTCATTTTTTTCCATTTCTTTTATGATGAATTTTTTTCGCATTTCTGTGCGTTGCTGTTTTTTACAATTAATAGGCCTTCATCCTGGTGGAGCCCTATATTTTCAAAGTTCAGTTTTCTGGTGAAGTTATACAAAATATACATCTCGTCTGAATCGAGACAACCCATAGAAACATCAAAACCGTAGACATCGGTATTTTAGTCCATTGTTCTTGATTATTGAACATCCGTCTACAGTGTTTTTGCTTTTTTTGTATATCTTCATCAATAATGTTAGTGTAGATCTTTGCGAATTCCATGCCTTCCTCGAAGATTCCTCTGGATATAGAAGGGTAAAAGTCCATAATGTCAAATCGTACAAAAGTATTGTTATTTTTTTGCCTAATGTTGTTTAACCAGGTAATGGCCTCATTTATGTTTATCCAGTGGTTTACTTGTAGTTGCTTGATGCTTTAGTTTATGTCTCCTGGAATCTATTTGCTGATTTTCCCTTTATGGGATTTAGTTGGGTTAATTAGTCTATTAGTAGGTTTGTTTATGAAATCCAGTTTGAGTTCTTTCATGCGTATGTGAGCATCTTTTTTTTCTTTTTTTTTTTTTTGGTAGTTTTCTTAATATATTGCTGATGTTTGATCTTTCAGAGATATTTTTGCTTCCCTTATTTATAGTTGCTGCCTATTTGTTCATTTTAGTCTTTAAATTTTTGTAGTTTTGTGTAATGTTGTTGATTAGGAATTTGTTGTTGGTATAGTAATTCATTTCATTTCACACACGCACACACACAAACACACGCACACACACACATACACACACACACACACACACACACATATATATATATATATATATGAAGGTCTTACAAAAATATAGAAATATTCCGTGGTCCACGTGCCTGTGTACAAAAAATGATCTTATGACGTATTTTGCTGGCTTACGTAAACAAGATAGACATGACTCCTACCCGGTAAAATCACTCATCCGGCATCATCGATGGTACCATATTAGTGAACGAATATAATGAATAAGAGATCATATATATATATATATATATATATATATATATATATATATATATATATAGTGCATTAATGTATTTATTTGAAGGAAATAAACCCATGTGTATCTTTATGATGAATTTCTTCCAATTCATAGGACTTGTCAATTTAGCACAATCAGTATAACACCCTCCAAATCACAGAAGAGAAATGTTCATTAGATATATCAGTTTACATCATTCATTTTTGGAGGGGATTGTTGTACTTTGAGTTTCACGAAAAATCTTGTGATGTTATTGTCTATAATTTTGAGATGAGTTATAACCATCCAATCATTATTGAAACTTACTTCCAACAAGGGTGTTGCACCCCTTTCTCCTTCCAGATAGAGTCTGTCATCCCAGAATGATAAATAAAAAAAAGGTTGATGGAGAGAGAAAATTGAAGGAATCGGCATACATCAACTTGTCATCTATAAGTTAAACGAAGTGTGAATTTCACCTCGGTGTGATTTCTCTGTTCATCATGAACACGATAGGGATTTCTTTTCTGCACGATTGTCAATACCCCGAGGCACAATCAAAAGTTGTATGCACCCTTTTTTCAGCGCAAAAATCAAGAGGCAAAGGAGTCGATTTTATCAAAACGAACCCTTTACCATGGCTGAATGGGATGTTCTACATGCAGCTCTAGATCATATCATTACATTTCAGCTGATTTGATCTTCCCCCAAAGTGAATAGTTCATGCAAGCAGCGTCAATCTTTTTTCCTCCCCAAAATAGTGATAAAACCAAAAAAGGACAATAATGTTAGCCTGAAATGAATCAACATCATCTGCGACCTACGAAACAACAATCGCCGCTAGTATAAGAAATCGAATCAGCTTGTTACAATCTTTATTTGGTACTACTGGGGAAAAGAGTCCCTCTCTTTATACATGGATTATACTCAGAAAGAAGGTTGTAAAATGATCCGCACAAAACATTGTGGGAACACCAAAAATAACTATTGCCCGAAAAACTATTTCAATGAAACTTGTGCCATATTATATATTTTGTCATGCAAAATAAATATTCTATAAAAAAAAAATCTCCTGTTGTGACGTCAGGATTTTAAGGGGGAGATAGCTTTAGCTCTGGACAGCTATTTTCCGGCCCTTTGAGCAGAAAGAAGACTGATGACCTTTCAGGTTGAAGGGTCTTAAAGGTTGATCCGAAATTAGCCTACGGGCTTGTCAGTGTCTTTATAGGCAGAATCATTTTATTTAGAAGATGTTGAACCCATAGCGGTGAATCGGACCAGAAATTAATTACGGCCTTTCGTCTGAGCAATTTTCAAGCATTCCCGTCCGACATAAATAACCAGTGGCAAATTCTACAAACGATGTTGTTGATTAAGGACACAACAAGGTTGTTTCGGAACTTCTTACATTTTTCTGGTGCATTCTATAAGCGCTTGATGTGCCGATCGATTCGTCGTTGCATTTTCTAAATGGACCTTATATTATATTAGTTCGGTCCAATATTCTAATTGTTGTTGATTTTATTTGTTTGGAACTCTAATATGAGTCAATGTCACCATTCCAAGATCCTTGCAGACTAAGATTATCGTCTTTTTGGTATTATCACTACGTTTAGGGCGGGGGGAATATTGACGCTGCTTACATGAACTATACACATCGAGAAGATCAAACCGACGGAAATGTAATGATATGATCAAGAACTGTGTGTACAACATTTCATTTAGCATTAGTAAAGGATCTCTTATAATAAAATCGACTCTTTTGCATGCCAATCTTTTGCTCTGATCTGCATACCACTCTCGATAGAGCCTAAAGTTATCAGCAATTGTACACTTGCTCTCGCGTTTTCCTGATGCTAGGTATATACATAAATTATGGCCTGTCTGTTATTGAACCTTACGAATATGACGTTCAGAATTATTAATAAGATGATGATATGTTGGAAAATGTAAGGTGAATATGGAGGATGCTGCAAGAACTTTTATCTCATTTTTCTAAATACGGTCGGCTGAGAGGTGTAGGGTCTTGAATTGCCCCAAAAAATTCCATTCAGTTCACGTGGGGCCTATTTCTCAAACAAACCACCTTATTGTATCAAGATGTGACATATTTGCTATTGATATTCTAGAGACTCCAGAAAATACCCGTAGGTCGTAGGTCCTTGGCCACTGCTGTCGATGTATCTTCATCATTAAAATAGTATTGGGCCCCTAACCCGAGTTTTATTGATGGCATGCATATTTCTCCACCTGGACATTTTAGACAAACGTTAAACGTTCGGTAATGTAGTAATGTTCACTCCAAATTCTTCATTGACATTATCAGCAGCTTGAGCAGCAGCATTTCCTAATTTATATTCGCACTTGAAAATAAGTCTAACTTCTTGGATAAATACCATAACTGCTAAGGGATTTAAAAAAAAACTCCCTCAATAACGAATTATATTTCTATTTACATTGAATCTGCAAAAGATGCAATTATATTAGTAAAACTTCTACTTTTTTTTATTATCCCCCAAGAAAGTGGTCCACGAACTGTATTGTATAACGACACACAAAAGAATGTTTATCTGACTTACACGACACACCAATTTATTACTCCATTAAGATATGAATACACATTATAATATTTTGGATCATAATTCGGGCATGGAACAATGGAATTATACATAAATATATATGTGTGTATGTATGTGTGTGTGTGTGTGTATGTATGTGTGTGTGTGTGTGTGTGTGTGTGTGTGTGTGTGTGTGTCTGTGTCTGTGTCTATGTCTGTGTGTCTGTGTTCATATATACTTCGTAATTTCTTTATCTTAAAGTGTCCAATACTTTCATGTAAAGCAATTACATTAGGGGAATTTTATTTACTCATTACAGTGTAAATTACTCTGTTTCACTCCGCCAAATAATTCTCATTTTAGAATCTCAGTCGGAGTGAAATAGGGTAATTTACAGTAAAGAGTCGATAGTCATGAAGAATTCTAAAGGATCTGGGTACAGTAATGTAGAATTTTGAATCAGGTGGCAGATCGTACGTTCGAATTCAGTTACGTTCATAAAGAATTCAAAACATTGGACACTCTAAATAAATTGAATAAAATCAACTTCACTGCTTTCTGATTTTATGTTTGCCTCTGAGCATAGAAACTAGTATCTGTGAATCTATATATATATATATATATATATATATATATATATATATATATATATATATATATATATGGTGGATTTTTTCATATACAATGAGGGAAACACAGATTGGGTGAATAAGTATTTATTCACAGACGTTTCGTGGGGAATGACCCCCGTATCATCAGCGATATGGAGAAATGATGAGGGGAGTCACTCTCTTCGAGATGTCTGTGAATAAACATCCATTCACCCAATCTGTGTTTTCGTTGGAGTCTATAAAAGATTTTCAACATTTTAACCTATCCATCTAATAACACATTTTAAAAAAATATCAGACAAACTCTTTGTAATTTTTTCATCATTTTTTCCTAGTTTGTGTACATTTTATCAACATCATTGAACTTCTATTAAAAACATTTCGAGGTTGGTAGTTCAACCTTCGTCGGTCATTATCAGGAGAATGTAATAATGGTATTTAAAGAATTGGTATTATTTTTCATCATAATCTCATATTTTAAGTGTTGTTATTTTAACTAGCGTAATCATAAATAAATCTGCTCAAATGTGTAACTGAAACCGTGATGACCATGTCACTTGCACCCGTGTGCACTACACGCCCTTTTAGAATATTTATGCCGGTGTCGAAAGATATCTTAATAATAATAGGTTGCTTTGCTTTAATCAGATGAGCTTGAATTATTTGCAATCTTTACTTGGGGTTGATAGTATATATATATATATATATATATATTCTCTTGTAAACGAGGAGCTGACAAATGTAGTGCTACTCTCATCTTCAAAATTTACTGGTAGATGCCGCTATGGTTCTTGAGGTGACATGTCAATCTGCAAGAGTGGGTCGTGGTTGTATCTTATATAAGAGACATTTTGTGGTTATCACAGTCGGAGTCTCCCAAAGAAGAACATGACTTGATACAGAATATTGTAAGACGTTTCTTTCTGGGGATGTGTTGTTTTCGCTGAGGAGATTGAAAGTTTTTGAAAATGACCATTAAAAAAAATACTGACAAGGAGCATCTTTTTAATCTTTGACTAATCTTTTCTTGTTATCGAACAAGTGAACGGATCTTTAGATATATATATATGTATATATATATATATATGAATATTGTCCGAAAGTACTATCTGCCAATTACAATACCTGGGTAAAGTCTATAGTCTTGTATCATGGTAGTATTGTATCTTATTGAATATTTTCACTTTCATTTGAGCATTATTTCCTTGCTAATGTTTTCAAATGTGAAGTTGTTTATCTGTGTCAACGCCAGGATTCTCTGCTAGAACTTTTGTATAAATATTTGCTATCGGTGTACAACAGGAAACCCGGTGTTGCCCGAAGAAGAAATGAGTGCACATTTTACAATATAGAAACTGAACATTTTTTGATATATTTTCTCTCACACAAAGCGATCATATGGATGATGGTGGCGGAAGACAAAAAAAAAATCGATTGAGTATATTGAGTGTATAGGCAGGTTTTGTGATCGAATCTTGACATTGGAGTCGCACACCCTCGGGCAGGTTCACCCAGACTCCTGGATAGACCTGCGTAAAAGTAAAAATTTCAAACATTGACGAAATTGACTCCAGATGCCGAAAAGGACAAAAAAAAAAATGATCTGTGACTGAAATTGTACAAATAACTAATTATATTAAGTAACGACAATAAATCGTGAAGTTCCACGCACTCACCCAAGCGACGTTAAAAAAAAAGGCACACAACTTTTGTGTATCACTTTTATCATTGAGTGAGTGAGTGAGTGTGTAGAAGATTCATGAAAGGCAGACAGAAGTTAAAGCATAAATTGTATTCTTATTGCTTTGAATATCACCCGGTGTAACAATGAATTTCCCTTTTTTTCTGTATTCATGGTAAATTTCAGTAGTGGTAAATTTTTTTGCGTTCACAAAAAGGTTCGCCCGATATATTTTTAACTGAATGGAACTAATGGGTATATTTTAAACTGGAAGGAACCAATGAACGTAATCGAATATTTCGGAGGTGTACTTCCATATTGGAAAAACAGCCCCGTATAACCCCGCTCTGGAAGATGAAAAAAAAATTCCTTGAACGCTCAATCTGACCTTCATTTCATCGGATTTATAGATAATTTTGATGACAATTTATGTGCGAAAAAGTTTCCAATGAGACAAATTTTCTGAAAAATTCGTTTTGAATGATACGATTCCATTTGGATAATATGTGCACTCAAAAACGATTATAGAAAACCAAAGTTAAGAATATCATTACTTTAGTAAAGAAACGAAATACATTAGACAATAACACCTCAGTAGTCAATGAGCAAAACTTTGATATCGACATCTTGATATCTGCACTCATCGTTCCTTCCACTTTCTATCTATGGCGAAAAATGTTGAGATCTCTCAAAATCTAGTGATTGAACCACTAGATTTGCAACTCTGTTGTGGTAGCGGGACAGACGCAATACTCGTACTAAACAAATCCAAGGCTCTGAATATATGTTTGCATATTTAAAAAAAAATACGATTCACACTTGAGAGATAGCTGCTATGCACTATTATATCACGGCACACAGTTTGGGAACCTCTGCTTCATGATGTAAAAAAAAAATTGTAACAGCTTGATTCAGTTGCCACTAAAGAAGCCCATTTCAGCCCTACCCCGTTTACCTTGGCCACGCCTGGATGGTCTCTCATCTATTTCTGTACCGCCTTGTCGACGGTTATTAGTGCCTATGCACCCTTCACCCAGCACAAGGGGTGGGTGGGTGAAATAACTGTGACATCGTCAAATAAGTAGGGAAGCCATCGATATAATAACTCATTCAATCAGTCCCCTTTAACAATACTGACCTGAATGGTACGCGCATGCGTGCGTGAATGTGTGTGCTTGTTCAGGGCTGGCTGCGTCAACACAAACCCATACTCCAGGACCCGCTTTCAAGAAAGACTCTTCAGAATGAATGCACCTCTCCCCAGCTATCAGAGACTCCCTCCTCTTCTCATGATCAACGTCATCCAAGTCGGGTCAGGAATATAATCACCCGTTCCGCTATTCCTCTCTGTTCATATCTACCTATCTTTCGATCTATCTATCTAGCAGTTTGTTTCTATCTATCTCAGTCTGAATCCGTCAATCTATCTCAGTCTGTATGTATGTATGTATGTATGTATGTATGTATGTATGTATCTGTCTATCTATCGATCTATCTGTCTATCAGTTTGTTCATGTGTATCTCCGTCACTCCATCTATCTCAGTCTGTTCATACCTAACTGTATATCTGTTTGTCCCATTGATCATATCTCTCTCTCTCTCTCTCTCTCTCTCTCTCTCTCTATATATATATATATATATATATATATATATATATATATATACATATATATATATATAACAGGTATGTCACTTCTGCTATTTGTGTTCAGCTGGTTGTCAAGATGTATAAATGATTAACAATTGAGGGACGCCGAGTGTGTGCGATCCATCTATCTCAGTCTGCTCATATCTATCTCTATCTCTCACTCTCTTTATATATATATATATATATATATATATATATATATATATATATATATATATATATATTCCAGTCTGTTCATCTCTCTCACTCTCTCTCTCTTTCTCTCTCTCTTTCTCTCTTTATATATATATATATATATATATATATATATATTTCAGTCTGTTGATATCAGTTTATCTCTCTATCATTTATCTACCTATCTATCTATCTATCTATCTATATACCTATCTATCTATCATATATATATATGTATATATATATATATATGTATATGTATATATATATGTATATATATAAATATTAATATATATATACATATTAATATATATATATATATATATATATATATATATATATATATATATATATCAGTCTGTTAATATCTATCCATCTATCTAGGTTTATTCATATCATTTTGCCATTGTTGCTATTGTACCTCCACCTTCTTCCCATAATTAACCCTTTTCGGATGGGGTGATTCAATACATTCATTCTTTATTTCTTCCCTTTTCACTCATTTCTTTTTTTTCTACTCTGGTGCCAAATATAAGCTAAGCCTCGTGAATAACTAAGGCACCCGGTCGTGATGTAATGGGTGGAAAACTTGCCCGTTCAAATTATGAGTGTTGAGTTCAATCTCCGCTGATCACTCTGTGTTTATGGAATGAGATTTCGTTTCTTCCCAGTCATTTGAATCTCATTGGATAAAATAAGGAAGAACATTTTGCAAGTTTTATTTTTCTGTAATGGAGTACATCGGATAGAGAACATGCCTGAAAGTCAGACCGTAGATGCACTAGTTCTTTTCTTGTGTGAAGATCTAGCAAGGGCTGCATGATTAAATAAATTGAGAAATATCTAACCAAATCAATATTAAAAATTCAAGTCACATTCAATTTATGAAAAATAAGTAGTATCTTTCCCTAGATTTTAAATCTATATCTTGAGAATCTAGATGCATTTTTTACTTCATTTCCGATGTAAAGTCGAACATAAAGTTGTCAAAACTGTTCTTGCTAAATCTTCACACAAATACGATGATCTGACTTTTAGACCAACATCATGCAAAATCGATTAAGAAAATGAATTATTGGACAAATTTACTTGAAAGAATTAGCACACACGAGGCATGGACTGCGGAACGACAACAATCTACCTTCAAAGATTGAATAAGGGCTTCGGTTTTGAATTCCCAATAAGCAACCAACTACGACAGAAACTTGCAGCAGGCCGTAGGGTACATCGGCTGCAATATTTTGACTATAACTACCAAAATGTGGACACTGAGTAAATTAGTGTCAGAGATCTTCATCCCGGAGATTCAGACCAAAAAAAAGAGGGGGATATTTTCTTATCTATTGTCACAATAAGTGCTTGGTTTCTGACTGATTCCATAGTGACATGTTTTTCCAATGGATTGAGCCTTCGATTTCAGTCTTTGTAGACACAAGTAAATAACCAGCTGTTACCATGCGCGTCAATATTTCCCGAGGTAATTTTTAATGCTGATTTTCAGAGCAGGCAAAATTTCTCACAAGAGAATTTGGCACAGTATAATCTTCCTATTCAGCATTATTTTTTCCAAGAACTGCAAGGGTATTTTTCAATCAAATGCACTTACATAGATGAAGAGAAGGATGCGCTAGTGACCGGCTTGGGAAATGAAATCAGCGACCTAAATTAAAACCACAAGAAAGACAGTTTGCCTTGACTTTGTACCAGTGCCCTTGGTACCCATCGTTATGCCATGGTAAGGCTCAATAACTCCGCGTCTAACACTCAAATGGGGAAGATTTATGTGCAACAATGAACCTTGAAAACAGCTCATTAAAAGAAAGGTACAATTGCAGTCCGAAAGAAATGTTCGTTGTAAGCCGATTTACGAGCAACATTTCACCTAGGACCAGAGTGTAGTATCTGTGTACTCATTGAAAACTGTTCGAAACACACACACACACACATTATAATTAACGCTCCCTCATTCAGGGCTGAGCATTCTTTAGGTGTAGTAATTCGTTCATTATAAGCTTATGCAATGCTCTTCCAACTTAGGAATAGAGCATTTTGGTGGATGGGGGATTATGCATGAGTGGATATGTCTTAAATTCAACCTTACTAAACGTCCAGTTCTGCGTAGGTAAGATGCCACCCTCTGGGTCTGAAGCGAAGGTTTCGATCCTACCTCGTGGTACTGGGTAGCGTATGGCCACACTGAAGAGTTGTGATACGAAACAGCTGTCTGTAGAAGACACAATTATTTAATTTTATTTATTTATTTATATATATATATATATATATATGTGTGTGTGTGTGTGTGTGTGTATACGGTGTGGCGCATAAGCGACTATTTTTTGCTCTCTCAATAACGTCCTGCATAATATTTTTCGAAGGATATTTGCTCCTCAGCGCATTTCAGCATATCAGTCTGAATGAGGCCCCCCTGTTCGTAGGTGACTATTAACGAAACCCTAATATTAAAAAACACACAAACAAACAACGAATCATCGACTCATATGGCTGTGTCTATGTATTCAAATTATGGAAATATCCTCCTTGGGTTAACGTTAAAGGTGTTTCAAGTAAAGTAAAAATATATTGTCTTAGTTCCTTGCTCAGTTGTGTACTTTTCTATTGCGGATTTCCAAGGATTTACTATGTATTTGAGAAAGGGAAAACTGAGAATATCAAAATCAAAAGAAAGAAGAGAAAAAGATTGTTTTAAATATTTTCACGGCTCCGGCGCCCCCAAAATATATATATATATATATATATATATATATATATATATATATATTGCAATTTGTGCACGTAGCAAAACATTTTAGCCCTGCTTTGTGGATGAGCTAAGGTTCGTTGAGATGAAAGCCATAATTTTGAATGCTGATTTTTTAAGCAGGCAAACTCCCCCACTTGGGAATTTGGCACATCACACTCTTTCTACTCTAGATTTCCTTTCATATGGCCTTACGCTAAATTCATTAGATGTGCCTTTGCCTTTTAGGGTGAGGTAGTTACGTACTTCCCGTTGGTTGGTGTTCGATCTGAGGCCAAATTTCAATGGAGATTTTCAAGATAGGCAAACCGTCCCAATTTGTGAGATTGGTTCTACGCAATCTCCTCACTACGTATTCCACTATATTTGGCCCTTGTGTTGAACTGAAGTATGCTTTGTAAGTATTTCTAACAAGAATATTTTTTATTAGTCTTTTGAATTATTCTTACGTGTCTTCAAGACTTATTCATATAATCCTTTCATGTATATATATATATCTATTAAATTTTGCTTAGTTTAGACCATATGGCGAAAATGAAGTTAGGAAGGTTTTGTTGCACTGATCTCTAAGTTACCCAGATAGGTCATACTTTGGGAATACCCCTTCAAAGGGGTAGCAGACCTCTACAGACACCTCAGGTATCTGCCTGAATGAAGGAAACTCTAAAAGAAAAACTACGACCTGATGACCCTGCTTAGAGTACTATGGCATGGAAACAGTTGGTGTAAAGTATGGATGCAGTCACGCAACCGCCACCCTTCACCTGAAGCTCCATCCGGCCACATAGAGGGTTCGCTGGCACCAGGAGCCTGCAAGACATAGGAAACTCTCCTAAATTACAGTTGACGAAAATTGGATCTGGAACTAGTTTACAGTTCAGGAGCACTCATCGAAACCTGAATCGTTTTACCATAAGCGGATGTCTACTTTTCATTTGTCTATTAAGAAAATCCCGCATTGACGATGTTTTTGGTCGACATCTTTTTAGATCGAAATCGCTGGTCAGTTATTTGCAGTGTGTATTGATTAGAGAAGGCGGGCTTCTCCCATTGCTACCATAACCGATTCATCGGCGGCAGGATCAATATCTCGATTACCTATATCAAGAAGAACAGCAAAAATATCATTAAAGTCATAGAGGAAAAATAAGGCAGAAAGGAAGAAGAAGAAGAAGAAGAAGAAGAAGAAGAAGAAGAAGAAGAAGAAGAAGAAGAAGAAGAAGAAGAAGAAGAAGAAGAAGAAGGAGGAGGAGGAGGAGGAGGAGGGGGGAAAGAAGAAGAAGAAGAAGAAGAAGAAGAAGAAGAAGAAGAAGAAGAAGAAGAAGAAGAAGAAGGAGGAGGAGGAGGAGGAGGAGGAGGGGGGAAAGAAGAAGAAGAAGAGGAAGAAAAAGAAGAAGAAGGAGGGGGAGGAAAAAAGAAGGAGAAGGAAAAAAAAAAGAAGAAGAAGAAGAAGAAGGAGGAGGGGGAGGAAAAAAGAAGAAGAAGGAAAAAAGAAGAAGAAGGAGAAAAAGAAGAAGAGGTGTGCAAACAAAGGGAAGGAAGAAGAAGAGGTCAAACAAGACGAAGAAAAAGAACGTGTCCTGGGAAAAAGATGTGGAAATAGAAAAACAGACAAATAAGTAGTAATCATAGAATAGTTTTGTTGTTTCTTTTATTTGCAAATGTTTATAATAAAAGAAATGAAAACACATTGACAAATCCAAAATCAATTTTTCTTTCTCTTTCTTTTCTCTGTTGAGTCTTTCTTCTTTTCTCGAGTGAAGATGATATTAACGATGATGAATTATTTTTTAATACATAGGAAGCCGCTTATGATAATCTCAGATAATGTTATCTAAATCAGTCGGTTCTTTTATTTAAAGTGATCTCAATAAGCAGTTTCCTATATATATATATATATATATATATATATATATATATATATATATATATATATATATATATATATATATATCGATCGCTTAATATTATTTGCCGGTTATTGTTATCTAAAAGATCCAGTCATTAAGTGATAATAAGCCACCCCTTATCTTTCAAACATTTGCACTTTTTTTCTCTCTTTTGGTTACTGGCTCCACAGCTAAACCTACCGAAAAGTTAATAAAGCACATTCCATATACCAAGTCCTGAATTTGATGCTAAAAGAACCATCTTATTTGCCGTCGAAGTATCATTTTTTTAAAACTCAGTACAAAAATGTTCGATTAGCTCGAATGGTATATGAATTCTGTCATCCATGCAGATACTAACAAAGCATCTTCTTATTCGATGCTTCAATTTACCTGATCCCCCACGAGAGCAGGACTTGACACAAGGTCAGTTAAACGTGGGGAATTTCACACACGAACGTGTGGGGCAGGAAGTTCCTAAAAGAATTCTCTATTGATGTGAGGACGTCAGAGCACACGACTTGGTCACAGGGCGAACCCCGATTTCACTTTTCCAGGTTACAAAGATTAATGACAAGGGCATCGACTTTGCGTTTGTCTAGTCAGAAATTATCTCCGAAAAATAAATTTGAATCAGTTTATTATTCAAGGCTGAATATCATATTGCGTCAATTTTTGAGTGGCATTCAAATCAGGGATTCCACCTAGGCTCAAAACAAAAAGATAAGTATATTAGTCCCCCACCCTTCCGTCTCAATTTCGTTGTCTGCTCTTTTCCATTATCATTTTCCTGTAGACCTTTCAGAGTTTCATTTCCTCCGTCTTTTTAACGAATAAACCAGGCACACAAGTTCGAAGGAAAGCAGTTATTTGATGTAAATTTATTTAATGTAAATTTGTTTAATGTAATGTTTTTTATGCTCGTCAAATAGTAACTATTCAATGTCATATATTCATGGACGTCAAACGTAAATAGAAATTTAATGTTTATTCAAAAATAAAATGTCGAATAAAAATTTCGATTTTCAGATGTCTTCTTTATACGGTTGAACACAAAAGTAGGATTCGGCTTTGCTAACCTGACGATGAAAAAAGATTAGTATCATAATTATTGTAAATCGACACCAACTGAAAACGTGAAGAGTTGATTTTTCTAAAAAATGAAAAATTCTGGGCGAAATAAACATCTTTTCCATTCAACGTCCATATAATAAATAAGAAAATATTTTTCTATCGAAATGTTTCCCTTAGAATTAGCGCGCCTGGCGGACCTGGCGTACATAAAAAGCATCAACCATCTTCTTTGTACAAGTCTGAAACCCAGAAGGATAAAAGAATAATAAGGTTTTATTATCGAATCGGAACAAAGGAACGTTCAGGCTTTGTCAATTACCTTCTTTTCTTGCAGGAATATTTTCCATATAATTTGAAACCGTGAACCAACACTGTCATCAATACTGTCAACATAGGTTTCTTCAGTTGTCAAGTTGATCCAGCTGGCAGGGAGGCTATGTATGTATGTATCAAGTACACGGACCCCACCAATTGAGCTAGAGGACTGAACATTCAAACATGTACTCCTTATTATGACAAGAAAAGAAAGTTCTTTTTCATTTATGGGGGATGTTCAATTTGCAATGTATGTTCATGCTAAATTGAGCTAAATAGTTTGTGCCCATCTGCGTTCATACTTTTTTTTTTCAAAATTTAGACTTTGTAATTATATAACGCAAGGCGTGAGAAGTAATTTATTCATTGATCATTCCTTTCTCAAAGTTTTTAATTAATCACCCCAATATGGGTTGCTGCAAAAAGATGTTGGTTTTGTGACGGTTTCTATAGTGTGACTAACCAGACCTGTCAGTTTTCATATTTTTCTCTCTCTGTTAATCCTATTATTTCCCTCTCTGTCTCTCTCTCCCATTTACTCTGCCCCCTCCCAATTTTCATTCAGTTCGAATCCCTCTGCCGTACATTTGGAGGTGCTTTTCCCCCTACCTTTTGGCCGCTTCGACTCTCCATCATCGGTTCTTGCCTTCCCCCACCCCTCAGTGGTCTCATATTTTCTAGCTCCTGGCTTTCTTTACGTTTTCTTCCTCTTTGCTCATTGCTTTTCCTTCTCCTCCACCTTCCATATCTTCTTTATCCTTCTCTTTTCCAAATTGTTCCTCCCTTTTTGTTGTCGTCTCAGCTTCCATCGATTTCTTCTTCTTCTTGTTCTTTTTCTTTGCCTTATTTTTCTTCTTGTTCTTCTTCTTCTTTGCCTTATTTTTCTTCTTGTTCTTCTTCTTCTTTGCCTTATTTTTCTTCTTCTTCTTCTTTGCCTTATTTTTCTTCTTCTTCTTCTTCTTCTTTTTTCATTATTTCCTTTCTTTCTTTCTTTCTTTACGTTTCTCTTTCCTCTCATTTTTTCCTTCCTTGTCCCTTTGAGCCAACTCAGCCTAAGAATATCTATCCTGTTGCGTTGATCTACCTTCCGTCCGCCATTGCAAGTTTCTTCTCCAAATACAATACCCCATCCAACTGTTTCCTGCAAAATCTTCCATTACCCACCATTTCAACATTTTCTTGCTCCGGGCTGATGCCCAAGAACTCGATATCAAAACATCGTCGAAAGATGAAAGGCAACAAAGGACCCGAACTGCTCAAACATAATTCCTGTCCCCGAGAAAAAAACAACCTTTTCTTATTTCTCCGAAGCCTTCAGCAAGATTCTCTTTCTGCACTTCTACGTTGTTTCCCTTCACCCTTCTTCAACGTTTAGCCCTCCCCACTCCCCACCTCAGTTTTCTTTTTCTTCTTCTTTATCTTTCTTTTTCTTCTTCTTTGTCTTTCTTTTTCTTTTTTATTTCCTTCCAAGTCTTCTTCAAAAATACCTTTCTGTTATTCTTCATCATCATGCCTTCTTCTTGTTTTTCTTATGTTTCTTCTTTCCAATTTTCATCTTGCATTTTAGTTGATTTTTCCCTCTTTTCCTTTCTCCCCTCCTTTCTCTCTTTCTATCCCCGAGGAAAACAAAACCTTTCTCATCTCTTCGAAGCCTTAAGCAAGATTCTCATTCTGCACTTTTCTCCAACCCCTTATTATCTAAGAAATAGTTTTTCAGTAAAACGACACAAGAAAATACGTTTCAGAATTTTTTGTTGTTGCTTTCCTCCCCTTGCGGTCTTCATTGGATAATCTCCCCCTAATTCAAGAGAGCTTTGAGAAACAAAGCAATACAATGAAATCTGAGTGTGGTTATAGCTGCAAGGCCCTTCTTTTCATTGAGGTATACCCCGTAGGCTTTCTGGTGGTTAGCTCTGTGGCAAATCGTTGGGGCACGGAGACTATAGGTTCTATGATTCAGTCTCAACCATTCCGCAGAAAAAGTAAGTAAGAAAGTAAGAAACACTTTTTCTTTCCATAAGAATCTACAACTAACGCATCCTCGTGAGAGTCACCTATGGAGCTGAAACCTGGAACCTAACCAAAAGATTGACTTTCAAACCATGCAACGCGCACAGGAGAGAATCATGTTCAACATGACATGGAGGGGTTAAACGACAGCACAGTTTATGAGAGAAAAGACTAGAATATGAGATGTCATACAAACCATTAGAAAACTCATATGGTAATAGCTTGGTCATACTAAATGAATGTCAGACAACTGCTGAACATCTCTTCTCAGTTACAATAACGATAATCGTATGTGATTGTTCCCTGGTTTAAACACGAGACCAGAATACAGATTGCTAGCGAAGTGATCAATGGTATTTTGTGTTGGGGGAGATCAATTAAAACTGGTATAAAGGGAGATCAATGAGTAAGTTACTTCTTTGGCTTTTTGTTGGGTAGTGATCTCTAAAATAGTCTGAATTTTCAAAAAACAAAAGCAAACATGAATACTACCGAGCACAAACTAAGGGCTGAATACTTTCATTGCAAATTGAACCCTTATCGAAAAAAAACATTTAGGCAAAGAATTTGTTTTAAAAAGTATTTTGTTAACATAATAAGGAGTAAATTTTGAAATTCTCAGCCTTCTAGCTCTATAGGTGCGACGTTTACGTGTGATACATACATAGCCAACCAGCAAGTCAGCAGCCTTACCATTTAAAAACTGAAGAAACCTATTTTGATGGTTTAGATGACACTTTATGTTGACAGCTGACATATTATTTTGCAGGTTATCATCGTTAATACACATACGTTCCATACGTGATAAATTGTTCTAACAGAATCATATACTTAATATATATATATATATATATATATATATATATATATATATATATATGTACATATATATATATATATATATATATATATATATATATATATATATATATATATGTACATATATATATATATATGTGTATATATATATATGTGTGTATATATATATATATATATATATATATATGGTGATAAAACTGACAATTGTAAGGTGAAAAAAAACTCAAGAAAATCAGGTATTACATTTTAAATATTTCATTATCACGTGGGTATGTTTCAGTATATTTTGACGTGTGCCAAGCATCTTTTTCAGAGAAACTTGCAGTGATGCAGCGAAATTATGTGCTGTTTACATGTTGTTTTTCCTTTTTGATTGATGGAAGGCGGTGGTATATGTGTGCTCATATTATTCCTTAAATCAACTGTTGGGTGTTTGTCAAATCATCGTATGTTAGTGTTGTAATGTTTTTCTCCTCACCTTCCAATCGTCACTTTCATCAACATCCCGCCCGATCACCTTACATCCACAAAACAAACACACACACACACACACACACACACACACACATATATATATATATATATATATATATATATATATATATATGTATATACACACACAAACATATATATATATGTATATATATATCATGCACACATACAAACACGCACACACACGCATACTCATATATATTTATAGATAACAGAAATATACTTTAATTGCAGAAATATAAAAGCAGGTATGGATCCAAGGGGCCAGGGGACCAGGGGGCTAGAAGTTTGGAGCAGGTAGCTCGGACAAACCACAATCGAATTCTTTTCCAATATCTGAAAATATCTTAGCGGTCAACTCTTGCGAAATTTCCACGGGTCTCGGTGAGGATTTGATGTGAAAAGCAGAGAAAGAAAATTGCCTTGTCCCACCTGCTGTTGCTGTTGAGCTTCTGATAAAATGGGGAGGTGTTGCCTTGGAGATAGGTTCCCAGAAACTAGGCTTCCTATAATTATTATTTATGGTTTCCGGTCAGGAATGAATTCTTTCCTCTGAGTTCGAGTTCGGTGCTATGAAGCCTCAGTCAATACAGGCCTTTGACCAAGCCTGCAAATGTATGGCGAATAGAGGACGCTACTTCGGGTGCTTTTGGCATCTAAGTCTTTTTCACCAATCGAAAAACTCTGAGACGAGAAGTAATTTATGATTATTGCAGTCCGAGCAGGTACGGCTGTGGCAGTAGTCAGCGTAAGGACCTTTTCTTACTAAAACGACGATTGATATGATCTAGTGTTTCCTAACTTTTTTCGCCATGTAGCTAACCTGGCTTTCGGTTTAACATGTCACGGCCCATAGGGAAACATAGACAGCAATTTTTCGGGAGCAAACAAATAATAGATACCGAAACAATTTTCAATTTAGAGTATTTAATAAAAAGAAAGAATGGTAATTTTATTGTAAATATAACCAAGAACACATTAAAATAGCCAACAAGGGTTTTTTTCTTTCATATATAATAGATATAACACAAAACAATGTTGACATCTGCCACGAGAAAAAAAAACAAATTCAAACCTGTTTAAGCTGAAGCTACATTGATGAGAGGTAAAACTCATGAATAGTGTGACCATATGCTTATTAAGAAAAAGAAAGAATGGGGTGGTCTCTATGGCCCACCTGGAAAACGTGTGGCCCACCAGTATGTCATGGCCCACTCCATGGGAACCACTGCTCCAGTCATTATCAATGTTGTTCTACTTCAGATGGTCGAACATACTCAATACTAAAGCTGTTGCCTCATGCAATAAAGAAATAGAGAAAGGAAATCAAACAAAAATGGAAGTGTGTAAAGCAATGGAACAACAGAGAAGTCGATATTGTTGTATTGTAAATAATTCCGTTAAATGCTAGGCAGCCGGTCATTGGCTGAATGGCTTGCGTTCGGTTTTCAATTGACAACGACTTCTTTTGTCTTGGGGGGAGAAAGCCGAAGAAAGGGAAGAAAATAGTGACTGAGAAAGGAAGAAACAGTGTAAACCCAGGCCAACCTGTTACTTCTATTAGATGACGTTTTGTCATAGCAGTGTATTGCCCACCCCAAACACATGCCCATCCCATCGCACCGTTCGTTTTTTGTTTTCGTTTTCTTTTTCTTTTTGCTGTCGTCTGCTTTCACTGAAAGGCAAATCAACAGGGCCAGAAATCGTTCATTTGATAGCAGAGGGTAATACGCATGCGCAAAAGGACACTTATGAACATGCTAATAAACACGGAAGAGAAACAAAAAGATGACAAATTACACTGTATGATTCACATACATACATACATACATACATACATACATACATACATACATACATACATACATAGGGAAAGGCCAGGATAATCAATGCATGCAATGTTTAGAAATACTTTCCTAGTGTCGCCTAATCCATCTATCTACCTACCTATCTATTTCAGTCTGTTCAGATCTATCAATTTATTCCAGTACCTATCTATCTACTTCCATCTATTTGAATATATCTATCTAACACACTCTCTCTCTATCTCTATCTCTACCTATCTATCTATCTTTTTCAGTTCATTCAAATCTAACACAATCTTTGTCTCTCTCTCTCTCCCTATCAATCTATCTTTCTCTGTCTGTTCATATCTATCTATCTATCGATATATCTATCTCGGTCTGTTCATATCTATCTATCAATCTATCTATCCATCTATCTATCTATCTATCTTTTTCAGTTCGTTCAAATCTAACACAATCTCTCTCTCTCTCTCTCTCTCTCCCTATCTATCTATCTTTCTCTGTCTGTTTATATCTATCTATCTATCGATATATCTATCTCGGTCTGTTCATATCTATCTATCGATCTATCTATCTATCTATCTATCTATCTATCTATCTATCTATCTATCTATCTATCTATCAATCTATCTCAGTCTGTTCACATCTATCTATCTATCTCCTCACCTTTGCTGCTGTAAATGTAGGATGTCTTTGTATAAATATCCGGACCAGTGCTGTCCACCACAATTGGTTGTAGTCAGTACTCGTCACTCTCACATCCAAACATCGTCTTAATGGCAAGTAACACGGAAACCAGATCGTCTCTTCTACCTGTTCGTCCGAGTTAAACAAAGTTCTGTCCGGTCATTACTAATTAAATGACCCCATGAGTTCATTGCTTTCTATGATCAAGATGGAGAACTGGCATCTATTTTAGAAACTGTCAACTAGAACTGTCGCCAAAATTGTCAACATAAGTTTCTTCGGGTTTTAAGTTAGTCTATCTTTCTTGCTGGCTGACTGGCTATGTATGTATGTATCACGTGTGCTGGTCGCACCTTTAGTAGGCTGAAAATATAAACATTCACTCCTTATTAGGTCTAAAACAGGTAGGTTTTGCATGGGGGTCACTTTGTAGGTTTATACTAGATTAGTCAATAGCTTGTATCTTCTTGAAAATTTTGACTTTTTAGTGATCACGGTCCAACAAAAAGTGAAAGAGGTAACTTATTCATTAATCACCCATTTTTCGTATTTTAATTAATCACCCCAACACGGCAGGCTACCAAAAGACATTGGTCGCATGATAGTTTTCATTGAGCGACTAACCAGATCCGTTATCGTGATTTAATTTTTCATTTGATGATGTATTGACAAACATTATTAATTTTGACTGGTTCTTTCTTTTGTCTTAATTTTAATCGCTTTTCATCGCAACTACGTAGGCTGCCAATCTACGACACTGAGTAAACACTGTAAAAAGAAACTACCATTGAGATGAAAGAAAATATTACTTGTGAATGAATAATTGACTATACATGCATACATATATATATATATATATATATATATATATATATATATATATATATATATATATATATATATATATACATACATATATATATATATATATATATATATATATATACATACATATATATATATATATATATATATATATATATATATATATATATATATATATATATATATTCTTGTTAAGTACATAAGCAAACAATGTTTTTCCCATTTTCTTATTGACTTATCCTATTTACGTACAATGGAACGCACGTCTGGATCCAATGGACGTATTCATAGTCAGGAACATTTTGGATCCAGTGCTTTCGACCATACTTCCAACCATTATCAAGATTAGAGCACAAAACACTATGCATCCCCCCCCCTTTTTTTTAAAATTCGGTATGGCAGCCTTTGTTAGTTAGGATGACGTAAAGTGCGAATCAACATACCAGCGAAATTCTTCACAGAGCAAAATGTATTAACTTCAAGTTGGTATTATGAGAAATGAACATGATCAAATAGATCTACCCGTAAACATTGCAAAAAAAGTGTAGGCAAACATGAATTGAGTAAATAAATCATCAATTCCTATAAATAATTGAATATCATCCGCTGTTTATACTCAAAGACCTTTGTACTGATCCCCTTGAGACTTCGATGAATCTTATTTGCAATCCTTGCTTGAAGGACGTAGATCGTAATGATACCTCATTAGTGAATAAAACCAACAAATGCTATTCTGCCTATTGGATAGGATGGTGCGTAAAAATACAACGCCTATCAGCATTCGTGCTCTTCAAAAGAAAAGATGGCGAAATGTTACACAAATTGTGCCGACAACGAAACCCAGCGCAGTCTCAGCCAATCAAAAACGACTGATACCAGCGTAGTGAGTCAAAAACGTGTTTCCCAATTGATTAGAGAACCAGTCGATCTGGAAACCTTCCCTTTAGGCCGGTCTTTTGTCTAGGAACGCATTTATTAGGCGAGCTGCTTTTCATTTTCTCCTTCAGGAAGATAGCAGTCGTTGCTTGATTGCCTGCATTTTAGAGCCTGTTTGAAGACGAGTAGCAAAGAAGGATCTCCGTTTTAATCTTCATATTCAACCGAATTCATCAAAAGAATCATCGACTAATGACATAACAAAGACCTGGTGAGGTGTTCGGTCCGAAAGGATTGGATATCGGAGCAAATATTGTACCTGAGATAGCTCAGTGGTTAAAGCTGTGGAGAAATATATTTAAGTCTAAATCTATTAGAAGCAGCTGATTACAGGTGTGCAATTGTAATGCACAAAGCAATACTTTTGATCTTTCTCATTTTCATTAGATAGAGCATTGTCTACCTCATTGTTATTATTAAAAGAAAGAAGAAAAAACAGACTTATATATTTTTGAAGTATGATATGATATAACTAAACTGATATTTTTCGATTCCTTATTTATCTTCTTCAGTCAGAATTCTTGCAGCGTGGTGCCTTTTTCAAAATTATCTTTTAAAAGTTGAAAAGGTGAAATGCGTGTAGCGTTAAGGAAAGCAAAATGAAAGTCACACATTAATGTTGCGAAAAACGTGAGGTATTTATTTTTAACGTTTGTTTTAATTTCGTATTTTAACGGTCTTGTTTTTCTTTTCTTTTGAAGAATCAACAAGCAAGGCATTATCGATCATTTCCCGTTATTATTATTATTATCATCATTATTACTATTATTATTATTATTATTATTATTATTATTATTATTATTATTATTATTATTATTATTATTCCTTTTGATGTCTAGTGGTATTCATTGCACATCGAGTTTCAGCTTGAAACCTAGGACAGGCAACGATGCTACGACTTAACTGTCACTTTTTTCATAATATATACAAAAAGCGGTCAGTACAGAAGGCTATACAAGGAAGAATACATGGTTGTATCACAGACAAAACCTTTACACGGACTGTGCTTTGCGAAAGATATGGACAGTGCCTGTTACGACAATTTCCTTTATCTCATAGATGTTTGGGTTCCCAGGTATTCTGTTTAAATATTTGTCGACATCCTTTTTGTTTTGGTGGTTAACTTTGATGGTTCGATCCGTGTGTACGAGGAAATCCCATAATATTGTCACATCTTGAGTTCCAGACACAGGTTCCGGGTGGTGCTCATACCAATGTAGTGTGTGTGGCACGTCATAGTGCTTATTGACTATTCAGTGGGTGTACTGGCCTACTCTATCACATCTAAAGCTTTGTTCATTTGGGGCTATAACATAGTATCTAGATTATTACTATTATCATTGAATGCATGCAAGTCAACACAAAGGCTTGAAAGTCAGATGTAACGAAAATGTTTCTCTTTTGTTTGCTACGATCTTTTCGAATGTGGGAGAGTACGACAGAATTCTTTATTTTTTCCACCCTTATCACACGCCTTATGATATACCCTTCCTTTTTTCAACTGGGAATATTAAGGAAAGAAACGCATTTCCCTGATTGCATCTCGTTTATCATCCAGTTATTCGAAACCCGTCCTCAAGTTCTGGACGACGGAAGAGGACAATAAAAGTTACGTTTACCTTCTGAGCCATCAGGGGGGATTAGGGTCCTCTATAACGTTAAATACGGTATATGTTTTTTTCTCATAGAATGATGAATCTCGCTAATTTCCATAATATCAAGTATATTCAAGTATCAATATGTCATTTACCTAATGACGAAAAGGTATTAATTTCACACAAAGAAATATCTATTTTTGAACAAAATATTCTTCCTTCTCAAAGCACTTAACCCAACGCTTTTCCATTGATTGCATAGATTAGATATTATACAGTAAAACAAACCAGTTTGTGGCTGGATTTAAGTCATTCATGTGTTCTGATATCTATCTATTCGGACTAGGCCCTGCCCTTGCCGTTCATAGTAGAAACCAAAAATTTTGCACAAACCCTAATTTGTAAATGTTTTTTTTTTTTTTTGAAATTTTCTTTCCAAAATAGACTTTCGGTGCGGGGTTCAATATGAAATTTAAGCCTATGTCAAATTGGTCATTAGATCGTGTCCGCTGTTTGTTTTTTTTTGCGGGGGTCGCTTGTTTTTTTTTGTTTTTTTTTTCAAGTTCAGACCTTTTTGGTGATCCCAGACCAACAAAAGGCGAGAGAAGTAACATTCATTGATCACTTCTTTTCTCAATGTTTTAATCTATCACTCCCATTTCAACATATATCGCTGTTGGTTATCATATCTAGTTCTTCTTTTCATTGAATCTCGGGTAACACCACATTGTTCTGCTGATATTTCAAAATACTTAATAACGATGTCCTTATTCTATATACTATATATTTCCAACATTATCAAACTATGATATCTGTGGATGTGCGAATTCATGTGTATGCACCGAAGTAACTCATCATTGTTTACATTCGCCATTACAGCGTCGAGTTTGAATTTGTTTGGAGGGACGGTTCTCGATAAATCTAAAGAAAAAAAAATGAAAAAAAATATGGATCATAAATTTTTTCATTTGATATCATAGATATAAATTTAGATATGAATTATCTGAATTACGAACAAATCTAAATTCATCAGTTGGTGAGGATGATTATGAAGATGATGATGTCTTCAAAAATGTTACCTTTGAGTTGAAAAATGCGTTGTCACGGACAGATAAAAAGAAAAAGTCACACCGTTAATTATATAAGTAGATAGATAGAAGATATCTATCTGCCAGAGTAAAAGTTAATTAAAACTTGTAAGCATATTTGACATAGTGTTCGATCTGAAAACTTCCTGGGGCGCGGGTTGTCTCTTAGGGCAATCATGATGCTGGTAAAAAATTATCCACCATTTTGATTTCGGCTTCATTCAATTACTCTGTTAATGCAGTCGTGATTGGTTGCTACTGTTGCCTGCCTGTTTTTCACACGTGACATACGCATACAAACACACACACACTTACACATATATATATGTGCGTCTATGTACACTTGCACACACATACACATACATATAACAAGACATATATCAAATAATGTTTCAATATAGTATAACACAATTCATAATCATTTTATCGGATCATATACATCCATTTGCGTTTAAAGAAACTGATAGAGTAGATATAGACCGAGAATAAACAAAAATGAGAATTAGGAGGCGGCTGTTTAGCTCATTGGTCGCAGGTTCGATTCCTGCAGCAACCCCTTTTTCTCTCATTCTTTATTCTATTTACGTTGTTTAGGCCAAATGATACATTAAATGCGTAATAATGGGAGATAATTCCAAGTAGAGTTTCAGTATGATATGATTCAATTCATAATTATTTATATACATGTATGAGTGTGTGTGAGTGTTGAAAGTAGGGGTCCAATTTCGCATTACACTTACACTGCAAATAAAGCCCTCTCTAAAAAGTTTAAAATACTTTTTTCTGGAAGTTTCCAAATTCAATTCTAATTTTTAAAAAGAATCTCCTTAAAAAGGTGTTCTCTTTCACTCCCTTAAAAAGATATTTAAGATATATTTATCTCAAATATATAAGTGAGAGGTGACTGTGTATTCATATATTAGTTTGTCACGCCTTAAAGTCCAACTGAATCTGGCATACCAAGACTTGGGATGGGGAGATTTTAAAATGAAAAGTTTTGAAAAATATGTTAAAAAGGATTTAGATGGGGTCTATTTAAACATAATGCCGGAGTGGGACCAACTCTCTGCCCATATATGAGGGACTCAGTAGAGTAAGAATACTCTTTGCAATTCTTTGTCACTTTTAGCACGAGACAAACCAAATGTATACATATCAAACTTACACCAGGCTTCTAATTACCTGCAATGTCCAAAGATTATTACATATGACGTATTGTTCATAATATTTTTTGCCACATGTTAAAAATACATCAAATCTTACTCAATTCTAAAGATATGTACTGTTTTATGATATTATAGTATTATTTATTTATCCATCGAATAGCTGTTATTGAGATTAGCTTGTTCATGCATAGGACATAGGACTACCTCAAGTCAATGTGCGAATGTTACAGATGCTATTCAATCTCTCCATATTCAAGAAGAATGGAACAATTTTCAATGCAACACAATTCTATTCAACATATATTTATAATAAAAAGAATGCAACTGTTTTAAAAACAGAGTTTTGTCACATTCCCATGACTTTGAGTTTCCTGAAAGGCGCAGAAACGTCTCAAAATGACACAGCTAATAAGCTTTTCAAAACTCTTTTTTAAAAAACATAGCCACCCCCTAATAACACTGCTAATGGACTTTTTAAAACTTCTCAAAACTTGTTGCAACCGTACCCAATCCTATCAGCCATGACAGAACACCATGTGCTGGATAGATACACTGACTTCGTTACATGCTAATCAATATCATTTAGAGGTCAACAGAACAAAAATTCAAACCAAGTTTTGATCAATTCGTGCAAACGGCCAGAACAGAATGACAAATTATGGCTCATGAAAAAAATTAGTTCTATACCTCTAAAACACATTTTTCCCAATAAACGCAGCAGCAGCAGATGTTGATTGTATCTACTGTCCTCCTGGGGGGGGGGTCAACTATGTACTTGCAGTACGTGTCATCACTCTATCATGTTTCCGATTGGAGGAATAAGACTCGTTGCAATCGGCCCTTGTGTCCCTATCGATGCAGAGAACAAGAGATGAAAAAATGACCTACCACTCTCGGCGGTAGAACAAGATGAAACAGGTTTCAAATAAAAGGTATGGGTGTTTATTTATGGTATATTGGGTTAGCACTTATCCAAAAGGTGAACAAACATTTGTTTTAACCCCTTTTCTACCTATGAATCATGAATTTAAAATTAGATATTGACATGTCCGATTCTATTCCACGATAATGTTTGTATTTTTCTGTTTTGCCTGGATTTCTATTAGAAGATAACGCGAAGAAAACACCATGGGCTTGAATTACCATATGAACGCTTTTAGGATGACTTTTTAGACCATTACTGACCACCTTTCAAGGATTTGTTGCCTTTTTTTTCCAGAGAAATGCTCTCTTTCTTTTCTATAAGATATCTACCTATATCATATATAATTCTTTGAGGGGTGTGAAGTGAATAATCTCAATATTTTGTTTTAATTTTCCTATCCAGGTCCATTGAGTAGGCATGCCCAATTTGAGTACACAGCGCCCATGTTTAAGTACTATTTAGAACATGATAGACAGACACACAATCTTACTTTTTTGCTCTTATCCAGAAACTGAAAGCGACAATATCGTTCCACATTTGCTTTGCGTTATAGAGGCAGTAAATACCTTTTTCTTATTCTCCCCAAATCACAGAGCCCTCTAACTCTGACCATTCAACTTTCCATAACTCAGCCTAAATGTATCAGCATCACAATGTTAGGGCTCTACAAACCCTTTTCCGTACAAATTATTGATGATTCTTTTTCGTTTTACGCAATTTGGGCTTACAGAAAGGCTTTTTTATGGGGATTCTACTTTGGAACACACACACACACACACACACACACACACACACATATATATATATATATATATATATTCCGTAGAATTTTGCAGTTTTGAACAATAAAGATATTATAGTTTTTTATTCTCATGAACTTTTTTTACGTCATTTCAGACAATAATTCCCAAATATCTGTTAAAGTAATTGATGTAAGATTTTCAAAGGGTTTTATGCTTTATTATATGTATATGTATATATATATATATATACAACCTATATATCCGTAACTTTATGATGGAAATAGCAATCAATTTACCCTACAAGTTTTTATTTTCCAGCATATACTGTTTTCCTGTCAACGCACATAATTCAGTGGCGAATGTTTATCAGATATACCGAAAGATCTTCTGACGAAAACTCAGCAAACAAGTACGTTTCAGGTTATGGATCTTTGAATCGTCCCTCGTGAAGTTGAACGATGGAATTCGAGATGCAAAATGGACGCTGCAGTGACTTTCACGCATGCGCAGATGTGGGTTGTAGTGACGGTTTTTTTTTCTTTTTTCGAAGTCGAATTTAATCACGTCTCTGCGAGTTGTCACAACTATTTGCATGAACAAGGAAAGAATTAGTTAATTGAATCGCATTAAAAAATAATGGCTTATTAGTAAAACATTGCTTGTTAGTCTCTCAATAGAAACCGTCACGTGACCGACATCTTTTGACAGCATGCCATGTCGGTGGTGATAAATCCAAAAAATTTGAAGAAGGGGTGATCAATGAATAAGTTACTTCTCTCACCTTTTGTTGGATCCCTGAAAAGTCTAAATTTTCAAAAAAATCAAATCAAAAAGCCTGAATGTAGCTGGGCACAGCCTCGCACGAATTTACATTGCAAATTGTACCCTTCACTAAAAACTTTTTCAAGGGAGGGGGAATTTTAAAAAAAACATAAAAATGAGTAAATGTTCCAATTTTTAGCCATCTAGCTCCATCGGTGCAGCTTGTACGCATGATACATACATAGCTAGCCAGCAGGGCCCACATAGAAACCGACGAAATCTATGTTGACAGTTTTGGTGAGAGTCCTGGTTGACAGTTTCTAACACGGCTGAAGCAAAAAAAATAAAAACAGCCTGAAATTGATTTTTGCGTTCTCAGGAGGAAAACGAATGGTAAGGAGAAAAAATGGTTTCTTAGATTCTTTTTTTTTATTAATCTATTTTAATTATTATTCCAGCTCTACTTCGACTCATGACCTAATACAATGGTTCTCAAACGTTATTGTGTGACAGTAGGCAAAGAAAAATATTTGACTTATAGTGCACTCCAACTGTAAAAATGAAATATCGTTGTAATATAGAATTTCATTCCTGCAATAAACGGGCGTTTGTATCCCGACGCAGCAACACAGAAATTCATATGATGACGTAATAATAAAATGCCCCTTAAACGACATCAAATCCCTAGAAGGATTGGGAAAGGATGACTCGTTGAGATGGTGTGAGGCGTTAGCGATGTCGATTTGTCAGTCAGTCAATCATAGATAAGATGAAATGAATCAGATGATAACATCTCAGTATGCAATGAACGAAACGTTTAGTTCACCATACTGATATTCATACTCACCTCACCTTTTCCCTTTCATCTGTCGCTAAAAAGGTCAAGATGTCACAGAATCTAGTTATAAAACCGCTAGATTGGTAACTCTGTGGAGGAAGAGTGACAGACATAATACCTGCACTGGACACATTCAAGGCTTGAAATACATGTTTGCATAACTGGGGAAATTTCCAAGGCACATTCGAATTTTAGTTGCAGCACACTACTGTGCCATGGCTCACAGTTTGAGAATTGCTAATCCAGTAGATCATCGGGATCCCACAGAGAATCCTACCCCTTCACGGCAGGGTGATAGAAGTCAATTGGTGGTGCCCATCTCTTCTCCAAGTAACATGCAACAGGTTGTATTGGATTTCATGGTACAAACAGCAAGGTGTAATCCCTGACCTGGCGTTTTGTAAGATCTAAGATCAGTCTTTGTTAGGGCCCCAATCGAGTTGTCTGTCTACTAAACTGGTTACTAGCCAAGGTTAGAGAGTCAAAACAAAGCCGGAAATAGTGGTAGTACATAAATACCCGCCTCGATTTTCCCAACAGAAAGAATTATAGAGATAGACTCTTAAGGTCAAGCAATAAAAAAGAAAAGAGAAGTCCTCAGACATCTAAGTAACGTTGATAAGGAAGCGTGACTCCTCGACAAAATAACAAATGGTTGAATTCTAGAAAACTTCGGACCGTGACTGTCGTTTGGAAAATCCCTCAACTTTCAACCCAAAAGCCTAGTCTGACCGCAGATAAGTAGCATTTGATCTCGATTTTATTTCAAATTATATATACAATATTTTGCGAGTCTACCAAACTATTTACCGATGAATAGGTGGAACCGGGGAGAGGGGTGCATTCAAATATTTCTCGAGAACGTTAGTACGACGTGAGCATCTACTTTCTCAATTGGAGTCTGAACACGGTTCACTGATTCCATATTGTGTTGTTAACCATTAGGCAACTCGCATCTCCATATTTATTATCACTCAACGATTAGACGAAAAAAAAAAACTCACAAAAGCAAACAAAAAAAAAAGACTGGTATTTATTCCGACTGAAGATGATGACGGCAACTTTTGTTAATATATCTCTGAATTTTTGAGATGAGGTACTATTATTATTTCTATTAATATTCGGACTGTCCCCATCTTGGCTGTTCTTCATACAACGTTTCGGCCGTTGTACTCTACGGCCTTCATCAGGTATCATCTGGTAGGTGTGGGGAAGTAACGAACCGAACCCTTTATTTAACCAACGGGGGTATATTGACCGTACTCCCCTCTTAACATCAGTAGTATTATTATTGTCTCACACTGGGATTGAACCTAGAACCATTAGATTATTTGCAGTAATTTTGTCTGATTCTGTAACCACTACGCTATGTTATGTGTCCACATGTTCCTCGAAAGTTCATATTAGGACACTTTTTCACTCTTTCAAAAAAAAGCAAAAACATGCCTGGTAGCAGCAGGGTCAAACTTCATTCCAACTTCCGTCTGAAGATGATTTATGCAACTTTTATATTGTGTATACGATAAATGAAAAATTACTTAAAAATGTTTTCTATTTATATGAATGTATTTATTCGTTAGAATGAAATAACCCCTTGCGTATTTGTAGCATGCATTCCCTTAGATATGTAAGAGTTGTTAGTTTTGCGCAGTCGGTAAGAGAGTCGCTTACTGATCACTTGATCGTGGTTTTAAATCACAGTAAGGGAATATCCATTTTATATACCGGTTTGGTTTGACATGACGAGATAGACATGACGAGATAGCAAATATTGAAGAGTTCACTCCCCTAAATTAGGTAAGGATTGTTGCAGTTGTTGTTAAGGTAGGAAAATAAAGTTGAGCTCAGCCCCTGGGATTTGTCAATAGAGTATAGCATTAGTTCTGCAGCAAGATTTTGTAGATGCAGCGTGTACTTTCTTCACCTCTCTTCTGCAGCCCGGTCTCATATATCCTTCAACCACCCTAACCCTCCACGAATCATCTCAACATACCACCATCACTATTGGGGGGGGGTCGAAATTCAAAAATGAATTTGCCATATAAACTAATGGTAATTGTTTTTTCATCTCAGCTAACGAAAATATAGGAATGCATGACTTTCAGACAGCTGGGGAAACCTGTATGATTTTTCAAAAAGGATTCGAGATAATTCATTCAAGGAAATTGAGCCATACATCTCATGACCTTCAGTCTACTGCTGTATAATTATGACACACACACACACAAATTCACGCACACACACACACACACACACACACACATATATATATATATATATATATATATATATATATATATATATCTTCATTAATATAACTTAATCTGATAAAAGGACAACAACGGTTTTCAAAAAGAAGATTAGGAATTTTGTTTTTATGATTGAATTTTATTATATTCCGGACAAAATAATTCTTTTACTTAGATTAATGAAAAAAAGTAGATAGATAAATTTAAAAAAAAAACAATGTGAAATTAAAAAAAAAAATGGCTGACGTTAGACAACATGGCGTCGTTCAAGAAATTTTTAAAATATACATTCTCTCTCTCTCTCTCCCTCTCTCTTCTCTATCGAAAATGAAGAAAAAGACGCGTCTATGCTGTAAAATGCAATTTTCTAAGTAAATTTTGTGAAAAATGTTGATGTAAGCCGAGCTTCTTCAAGAAAAACTTTTTTCAGAAAGTTTTACGTCAAAAAGTATTTATCTTAGAGAAAAAAATTCTTTCTTCGAGGCTTTTTCGATTAGGAATGTTCTTTGCCAAATCCGTGTTTCACCAAAATGAACGAGAGAAAAAAATCTATTGATAGGAATAAAACATTCTTGCATACATAGATCCGCTCGAGGATATATATATATATATATATATATATATATATATATATATATATATATATATATATATATATATATATATAATGTGAGTGTGTGCATGTGTATATATGAATATATATATATGTGTGTTTGTGTGTGTGCGTTGAGGTAAATATTAGAATATACGGCATGTATGCTTATTCTTACTCAAACTTGCGTAAGTCGTCGTATAGATAAATGTATTTTTTTATTCTTATGTATGAAACGTGTTAAAGATAAATGCACAGATAGATAGAGCTTAAATGAATAGACTAAGATAGATAGATAGATAGATAGATATAAACATACTGAGATAGATATGAACGGACTGAGATAGACAGATAGATAGACAGATAGATAGACAGACAGACAGACAGACAGACAGACAGACGGATACAAAGTTCTTCTATTTGATTCTATATGAAATAGATATTTACCCACCCGTGTATAAACGATACTCTTACACTTCTGTATATACGTAACAACCAACGCATGTATACATGTATCTAAATCTCTCTATGAACATATGTATACGTAAAGAGGGATATATAGAGAGGTAGATAGAGATAAAGTAGTTGTTATTTTAAGCAGTACCTAAAATATTGACTTTCGTAATTTACAAAGCAAAATTCTGAAAATGCAAACGTTCATATATTTCAGGAAGCAGATAGAAACCAACTGTTACACGGAGATCACGTGGCTCCACTTATGCGCTGGTTGATTGGTTCACTACTTCCGGGCACTTCAAACGCGAGACGGCTTGATCTTTGATAATCCTTTCATGGAAACCATTGATGCTTGATTACATCAACACAAAATATTAGGAAGATATCAGTTTAGATCCACTGAGACTAATGCAATTGAAATTTGAATTGTCTGCTCACAGATATCTTATTTTTTCATAATATTCGAAACTTTTGAATATATATATATATATATATATATATATATATATATATATATATATATGCGCTAGAATTAGTTTTCCCTGTGCGTAGCACTTTGGTGCATACGTCAATAGAGACATGCGCAGTGCGCAGCCGGGGGATATACATACATTTCCCTGCTTTCTTGAGTAACTCTGTTTTGATGCGATCGGATTATCTTGAAGCTTTTTGGCGGACAGACGTGACAATGGATGTAAAGCGGTTCCCGCTAGTACTTGACGGTCTCTCTTCCTATCCTTTTGGTCTAACATCAAAGAAATGTAAAAATACACTTATATGTAATTTCTTTCTTGATTTTTTTTTATTAAGCTTATTTTAGTAAGGCACTAGGCTAGATGAGGAGAAGGTAATGGGGAGTCCCTTGAAAATCAGCAGTCGCAATAAAGGCGCAGATTTGGCCATAGGCGTCTGATCTCCCCTTTTGTCTATAACTATCAAATCATCGTAGCCCCATAAATAGCTTACCTGATCAACCACCCATGTGGGCTGCAAATTCTTCAATCCGTGTGTCTGTCTCAGTCTCTTGGCAATCCTAATCACATTTTTGGCGCTACAACCTTGGAGATTTGCATAAGTACACAACTGAGAACCATCTAAAAATTATTTTTGTTTCCTCAAAAATGTGCATTTTGTGGCCTCTATTGTCATTTGGAGCCAAAAGTGTCCAAATTTTTGTTTAAAATTATTACTGGTCTCTACCATAGATGCAGGGCAACTGTTATGTGGGTTCACAAAAAACATGCTAAGAAGTGCTGTCTCAGACTTGTATTAAATATGATTGTTTTGTCAGTTAGAATATATAACTTTGCACGTCAAGGGCATTGTCTACGTTGTATGATATGCAGCTGCATTTGTAAGTCCTTGTCAGATCTCCCTTGTCTTTCCTGTACTATATGCTTAGTATTTTCAGTTTTGCAAGTCTCTATTCTAAGATCGCAAAACTCACTCGATCAGGTCTTTGTATATTCGGTATCATGGTGAGTTTACAGTAAACTGGTTACGACTGGGTATTTTATTTTTTTAAATTTTCTCTCAATATTTTATATTTACTTAGCTTAGCTTTGTAAGTCACAAGTCCGAATGTGGAGGAATCATTCTGGCAAGATTATATTGTGTACACCAATCTAAGCTGGGATAGTCTACCTCCAGTAAAAGTCGACGCTTGAAATCATGTATTTTATGACGCTTCGCCATTTTACAGTTATGACACAAGATCTATCATTCGTAAGAATTAGCATTGGATTGAAATAGGCTTATGATGGACAAATCAAGACATGAAGATTGCGATACGCAAATTCTTCAAATGGGCTGGGCTGGTCCTCCATAAAAAAATGGATTCTAGCTTTTTATTAGAAGTCGAATACCAACCACTGGAAACTCGAAGGAATACGCATATATGACTACTCAACAGATTTTGTTATATATATATATATATATATATATATATATATATATTGTGTCACTGCTTTTGCCACCCAATTACTTTTTGTAGCAATTATGTTTTTTCTCAAATATATATATATATATATATATATATATATATATATATATATATATATAAGTAAAAATGATTGGCAAGGAGCATCTTTTCAATTTTTTCAAGGAAAACGTTTTAAAGAAATATGCTGCAAAATTAATACATATATATATATATATATATATATATATATATATATATATATATTTATATATATATATATATATATATATATATATATATACCTACGTAAGTCCAGTCTAAAGAGAGGAAATTGAATGATGTGTAGTATAAAGTAAAATCCATACACAATACATAATGAAAATACCTCATATAAAATAACAAACTTCATGTATGGCATAAGCTATATCCTAAAAACATATCTGAAATGGAGTTAGTGTTTAATCAACACTGCTAGGAAACCATGTTGATATTACTGTTTTTATTCAAGTCTCCGAACAAGTTACATGGTAAAAAACTGATGATCCCTGTAAATGAAAATGTACACATAATACCTTGATATCAAAGTCTGTATAAAACATGAAACAGAAAATAGCGTATTTACTGTTTAGTGTTCAAAGCTGTAAAGCATTCTAGACTAAATATAAACAAGACCAATCACCAGGAGAATGATATCGGTCAGACGCTCGGCGAGAACGTGAAAAGTTTCGTTCTAATTACGCAGACGACATTGTTTAATTCAAGCCAGAGTAACGACATCTACTGAGTATTGGTGATACTATACACATTGGTAGAAAATTCATTGGTGCAGTAATGCCTTTATTCTGTCAAATTATTCATATCCATGTTCTTAATATGCATGTCAGCACATAACAAGTATTTATATAAGTGTTTACCATATGTTTCGTTATCGTATGTAGATACATCGACATCATCATCATCATCATTTCTCTTCTTTTTCCCACCACTTTCATCTTGAGTATTTTGGATTTCTTCTTCAAGCGTTTTTCTTCCATCCTCCATTTTTATATTGTCTATAATTTCTATCAGAGTCATTAACATGCCATTCTCCACAGACAACTTGAAATCTTCTTTCCATCTTCAATGCCGTCAAGCCGTTTCGGCCGATTCATTTCTACCGCCCTCTTCCAGTGCATATGTGAGGAAAGAGAATCTCCCTTATCGGTGTCCTCTGGTTCTAAGCAAAAAAGAAAAAAAAATTGCATACCGGATACCATTTTTATTCGCAGCCATTGAATTTCCATCTCAGTCAATTGTTTCAAAAAATCATCTTTCAGGTTATCGATGTTGGTAAATCTGTTATTATAGATACTGTGATTGGATTGATGTGTGTGTTTGCCACTAACCACTACACCACTACGCACTTGGTTCAACATGATCCACTATTTGATATTTTGCCATACACTTAAAAATCATCACTATATATATCATTATCAACTGCATAACCTTCCTCCTTCTTTTTGCATGTACATATATAATGATTAATAATTGTGTTATACACACAGCTGTTTTGTTGTATTACAACTCTTCATTGTGGCTATAGACTACCCGGTATCCCCTTCAAATATCGCTAGATAGGGTCTAAACCCTCGCTTCAGACCAAGAGACAGATGCCCTACCCCTACCTCACACAGAACTGAACGGTCAGTAAGACCGAATCAAGCGAAATATTTACTTAAGCATAATTCCCCATCTACCAGAGTGCTCCATTCTGGAGTTGAGAGAACACTGCATAGTAGCTTACAGTAGTTGATTATATATATTTGCAGGTAAAGATATCATTCACAAAAAGACCAAAATATTTACTAATGTTCTGCACTGTTCACTTTTTGTCGAGGATTAATGACCTTAATTGAGTCATGATTTAAACAAATCAATATAAAATTGAGATGAGAGCAAATAGTATTAAAAAGAATTAATGATATTAGTTTACCATATGTCATCTCCAAGTAACAGAGTTATTGCTTTCAATTTTATCATGGAAATAATTTTATTTCACCCCTCCACCATCTTACCCACTCAGTTCATACTGAGAATAGAGAAAGGATCGAGGGAGGAACAAACACATCACGTGTTACTTTTACTTATGCTAATAACTGCTCCTTCGCCAGAAAAGCGATGTATGATCGACTATTGTTTAAGAATTGATTTCATCGTAAGAAATATGTCATTCGAAATGAGAATGATCCAAGGAGATCTTGGTATAAAAATTATTTTTCTCATGTTTAGAACAGTAGATATATATATATATATATATATATATATATATATATATATATATATATATATATATATATATATATATATATATATATATATGCACACATATATATTCTAGAAAACTTTACAGTTTACTTTGATCATTTGACATTAGAAAACTTTTACACAATACATCGTTGTTATGGGACTATGAATAACTTTTCTCTTGTTAGCATCATCAGTTGTTTACCATGTAACACTTTCAGGGATTTTAAAAAACAGTTTCATTAACATGGATCCCCAGCAGTGATGATTAAGCACCACCTCAATTTTATTTATGTTTTACCATACAGCTTATGTCATACACGTAGTTTGTTATTTTTTTATCGAGTATCATATGTCTTGTGTATTGATATTACTTTTTACTTCATATTATTTATTCTTTGAAACAGGACTTACGTAGGTTTTCTAAAACGTATTTAACGATGAAGGATCAGTGAGTATAACAACAGATGTGACTCGTTGTTTGTGTCATTTCTATTGAATATTCACACACACACACACACACACACACACACACACACACATATATATATATATATATATATATATATATATATATATATATATATATATATATATATATATATATATCGTATAGCATTGAATATTAGTCAATCGTGAGTATAAAACAAGTTCAGAATTGAGAATAAAATTTTAAGAAATCAACTGACGCGAATATAAACTGTCTGTTATTTTGCCACAACGTCGTCATGAGAGATATCCCTTCCTATAAATATACCATTTTTGTCACTTGGTTAGCTGTCACCAAAACATGAATTTCTTTCATCTTCAACGAATTGATCGTTATTTTGAGGTCTTAAAACTGAAATTCTCATCAGTGCTGACAAACATGCCCCCCACCGATGATTTAAAATCGATACTTTACGCTATACCTTATATTACCTATATAGTTTCTCGAGCAAAACCATGGTAAAGAATTGAATGAAAACAAAAGGCAGTATCAGTTGCTGATATGTATTTCGTCTATCGACGCTTTATTCGTATACATAGGTTGATATAGGCTATTTTAACTGACGAGTATAAGTCGGACAGCTCATCATGGGATCATTTTTGAAGTGAAAAACACGTCCTATATTCAATATATATGGTATCAATACTAAGGTCGTAGTTCATCATCATCATCATCATCCTCATCATCATCATCAGTCTTTTAGAGTTTGTTGGACAAAGACTTTCTCCAGGATTCGCCAGACCTCCCTATTGTGGGCATCGCGGAGCTTATACTTTCTGAACTTGTCTAGTTTGTCATGATTCAGGCATATTCGTGGTCTACATGTTGTTGAATGATAACATCATATACCTTGAGGATTTCCACTGAGTTGAATGCCTTTTTGGAGTCAGCAAATGCTATAACGAGTGGGATCTAATATTCTGCTGCTTTCTCTTTTAGTTAATTTACCGTATCAAGATGGTCAATGGTCGAGTAGTTTTTTTCTGTAACCAGCTTGTTCCTGTGGTTGGTTTTAATCTAGCATCTTGGTGACTTGGTTGGTGATCACTGTGGTAGAATATTTGTGAATACATTTGAGTAGGCCTTTTGGTCTGTTGTTGTTTAGATTTCCCGGGTTCTTTTTTTATGTAGCAGCATTATGATTGCTGTGTTCCAACCTTCAGGGATTTTGCTTTCTTTGAGGAATAAGTTGAATAGAATGGCTAGTTTCCTTATGATAACTTCCCCAGCTTTTCAACTTATGACAAAAGCAAAGTATTCAGACATTCCCTTTATCTTCGATTTTGATCTTCAACCATGTCATTTCTCTCTCGGTCTATTCGTATCTATCTTCTGAGCCTGTTCAAATGTATCTCCATAGCTATCGATCTATGTAAACTTATTTACATCTCCCTCTCTCTCTCTCTCTGTTTATATATATTCTATATATTTTGATCATCTATATAGAAAGAAGAAAGAAAATGAAAGCATGTAAATAGAATAAGAGGAATATCCTACAACGTAGAGGAATAGACACATCCCCCAAACGTCCTAAATAGGGTTCTAAGATGAATCGAATCATTCGCCCAAAGACGCCCAAACAGAACAGAAACATAAACATTTGTGTAACAAATCCTTACCTGATCATCTTTTAAGCTCTGCTCTAACTCAAGTTAATGTTTGATGTTGAATGTCTCACGAATCGGATATTGTATCATATCATATTATATTGCATTCCTGAATAGTATATATATATATATATATATATATAT
The DNA here is from genome assembly GCA_963457665.1 of Thysanoteuthis rhombus. Lineage (NCBI taxonomy): Eukaryota > Metazoa > Mollusca > Cephalopoda > Oegopsida > Thysanoteuthidae > Thysanoteuthis > Thysanoteuthis major. Next base: position 66,242,990 of record OY735210.1, on the reverse strand, counting down.
ATATATATATATATATATATATATATATATATATAATCATTCTGTCAGATCATATATCTATTTCTTAATCATATATGTACAGTAGAATACATATACACATATATGTTTGTATGAGTTTCTCTCCCACTGTCTCTCCATCTGTCATATACATATATAGAGAGATCCTATACTGAAATAAATATACACTGACACGATTTGAACAAGTACAGCGTTGGAAAAGCTTACAAGAACAACATATGGACAATAGTATACGAAGAAAACGGAAAAAAGCCATAACAAATACATAAAAACAAAAAAAGGAACAAAATCAAAAAACGGAATATTTACGATCCCCAAATGACAAAATTGAATCAGTTAAAAATTTCGAGAATAAACAAACGAAATCATTGTTTTTGTTCCTTTGTTAATTTACGAGCCACTGCCACCGATTGTACGACTGTGTGCTTCTGCGCATGCGTGTGTCAACGTGTGTGCCTGCATAATTGATTACGTATAAATTGTATGACGATTATATTTCTCTTGATTGTGGAAGAGTGTCAACCAGTGTGTGTTGCCTGATCAGAGTGGAGAAAGAAAAAGAGAGCGAAATAGGGGGGAGGAGGGAAATGGGAGAATGAGTATAGAGGGAGGTGAGTGCAAGAACGTTGACCTCTGCATGAACTTTAACAAAACCGATACATTATTATTATTATTATTATTATTATTATTATTATTATTATTATTATTATTATTATTAGGAATCTCACACCAGTTGCCTGGTGGTAACCGCTGGAGTTTGAGTGATAGCAAGTCTCCTCAAGTCTCCAGCCCTCCTCTCCTAGTACTAGCAGGTCGCAGTAATTCTGCGATTTACAGTTTCACACCGGTTGCCCAGTGGTTATCGCTGAGGGCTGAGTGACAATAAGTCTCCTCAGGTCTTCAGCTACCGTCTCCTCCCTCTTTCGCATATCATGACAGAGTTACAATTCGTTGCAGTACTTATATCTCTAGCACCTTCCTCAGTACCCGTGCAGTTCCCAGTAGTGCTGTGGTCTGTACGGTCTCTATCCTCCCCCTAATCCCGATCTCCTCCAGTCTCTCCCTCAGCGTTCTGGGGACAGTTCCTAGTGCTCCCACTATGACTGGTACTACCCTAGTTTTCATGTTCCACATTTTCTTTAACTCCCTTGCTAGGTCCTGGTATTTTTCCCTTTTTTCACCCTTCTTCTTTTTTACTCTATGGTCTGCTGGCACAGCCACGTCTACTATTTGGCAGGCCTTCTTTTTTTTGTCTACTATTACTAAGTCCGGCCTTCTTGCCTGGATGAGGTGGTCAGTTTGGATGTCAAAATCCCACAGTAGTTTGTGGTTGTCATTCTCCAAAACTGCCTCTGGCTTGTGCTGATACCACTTTTCCCCATGGTTGAATCCCATTTGTTTACTTAGTTCCCAGTGTATCATCGTTGCTACTCTATCGTGTCTATGCTTATACTCCTTCTGGGCGAGTTGACTACATTCACTAGTTATGTGGTTTACTGTCTCATCTCTTTCACCGCACATGCGGCATTTGCTGTTTGCCTGTGTTCTGTCGATTTTAGCTTTTATGTAGTTTGTCCTTATGCTTTTGTTTTGGGCTGCCATGATGAGCGATTCTGTTTCTCTCTTAAGGTTTCCCTTTCGTAACCACGTCCATGATTTCTCGTCTGCTATATCTTTTATCTGTCTTTTAAACTCGCCGTACAATTTTTTCCCTTCCCACTTTTCTTTTCTAGTTTGCTGTACCGTTCCATTGCTTTCTACTTTGTTTGTTGCACTATCCCTCGCGCTCTTTATGATTTCTTCACTATTTGTTTGCACATATTTATCTAGGACTACTCTAGCTCTCTGGACACAATCTTCTATGCTGATGAGCCCCCTACCACCTTCTTTTCTCTTAACGTATAGTCTATCTGTATCATCCCTAGGGTGTAATGCTTTATGCATCGTCATAAGTTTCCTTGTTCGCCTATCCATTGATTGGAGCTCTTCCTTTGTCCATCCTAAGAATGGTCCTGTATACCTAACTACTGACACAGCCCAGGTGTTCATTCCTTTTATTAGATTTCTGCTATTTAATTTGGTTTCTAATATTTTCCTTATCCTTCTAAGGTATTCCCTCTTAATTTTCTCCTTCATCTCTTCCCGTTTTATCGTGTCACATTCAAGGACACCTAGGTACTTGTATCGGTCTTGTGCAGTCAATGCCCTAATCTTGTTGTTGTCCGGAAGTTCAATTCCCTCAGTCATTGAAAGCCTTCCTTTATGCATCACCATTATTGCGCATTTTTCTATCCCAAACTCCATTCCTATGTCCTCACTATATTCCCTTACTTCGTTGAACAGAGTCTCAAGCTCTCCCCTGTTTTTCGCGAACAATTTAATATCGTCCATGTACATTAAGTGGTTGACCTTTCCTTTTGTTTTAGAGAAGTGGTATCCTTTGCTGTTTTTCAGGATTCTGTTAAGCGGTATCATTGTTAGAACAAATAACAGTGGGGACAACGAGTCCCCTTGGAAGATCCCCCTTTTTATCCCTACCTCGGCTAGTTTGTCCCCTGCAGCTGTCAAATCTACTTTCCAGTCTTCCATTGAATTACCAATGAATTTAACCACCGGTTCGCTAATTTTGAACATTCTAAGGCATTCGAGTATCCAGCTATGTGGGATCATATCGTATGCCTTTCTGTAATCTATCCATCCCATTGCGATATTCTTTCTCCTTTTCCTTACTTCTTTTAAGATCATCTGGTCTATGTAGAGTAAATCGTTTGCCCCTTTGGTTCCTATCCTACATCCTTTCTGTTCTTCTGGTAGTAGCCCCCTTCTATCCATTGACATGTATATTCTCTCTGCTATTTGCCCGGTCAGGATTTTCCACATAAGTGGTAGGCAAGTGATTGGTCTATAGTTGCTTGCTATGTTCCCCCCTATGTTCCCCCTATGTTCCCCTTGCTATTATTATTATTATTATTATTATTATTATTATTATTATTATTATTCCTTTTGATGTCTAGTAGTATTCATTGCGCACTCTGTTCCGGCTTGAAAGGGCAGGCAACGATGTTATAACTTGGTAGGCTCAGACGTGATAACTTGGTAGGTTTTAGCATTTTTCTCACTTCATATATACGAAGAAGGGTCAATGCAGGACAAGTGCAGGAGGCAACACAAGAAACGATAGTCATACAAAGTATCTACATGGACAGCAGATTCTTAGCTTCACTTCTATTCTACCCAGATATTTGTTGATACCCCTTTTCATGGCCCCAATGGCTCCTATAACAACAGACTTGAGCCTTTGTACTTATTTTCCAAACTCCTTTACATATCTGTTTTTGTCTGATCGAATAGTAATATCTATTAGTAAGCACCTCTATTCTTTTTTGTTCCTAATAATCATGTCTGGGTGGTTGGCTTTGATGTTTCGATCCGTGTGCACAGGTAAATCCCATAATATTACCACATCTTGTGTTTCGGTTACAAGTTCTTGGTGGTGTTCATACCAATGTAGTGTGTGTGATATGCCATAGTTCTTACAGACTATCCAGTGGGTGTACTGGACTACTCTATCGTGTCAAAGTTTGTATATTTTGCGGGCTTGAACAGAGCATCCAGATATGATGTGGCCAATAGTCTCAGCGGCACTGTCACAGGGGTTAGCACCGTTTTTGATAACGTGTGCCGGGTAGTTCTTGGTAGGAAGGCTCTGGTCTTTGGCAGCTGGGATGGAGTCCTCTGTTTCTGCTCTTAACCCTGATGGGTTTTGGTATTATCTCTATCGGCATCTTGGGCGTGAAGTGGGTATTGGTCGTTCATAGGTTTCTGTTCGCAGTGTTCTTTTAACACTGACAGTCCTTGTCGCTTGGCTGTGCTTTTTGCATTTTTTGCAACCTTAGTTGCAGCTTATATAGAGGTTTGTTGGATCATGTCGGTCATGTTTAGTTCATTTCGAAATGCCTTGGATCCCATCACAACTGTGTGAAGCCTTTCCACTGTCTCATGGTTTTTCACCAGAGTCAACGACCAGTCGTCACTTGCCTGCAAGTAAGCGTGTTGGCCAATGGCTGTAGTTTTTGGATGACAGTTCTAATTGGGTCATACCTCTACTGCCTTCCTTTCTGGGAAGGTATAATCGATCTACGCCAGCTTTTTGTTGTTGGTGAGGAGTTTCCTTGTTTTAGCATCCATCTTGCGTACGCCAGTTATGTTCCAGTGATGATGTTAAAGCTGTACTGCACTGCTGGTATTGCCAAGGCGTTGAAGGCTTGGATGCAGTTTTTAGAGCTAAGCTCAGTTCTAAGGATAGCTGGAGCCCTTCTTTAGAACTCTTTTTTTATTCTTTCTTTCATGTATGCTTTTTGGATTCCACTGTTTTCATTAATTCCAGTGTATTCAGAGGTACCTTCCCGTTCAAGTTCTTGAATGGCTATGTCCAGGTCTAAGAGGATATCTCGCTGTTGTCAGTTTTTTTTTTGCACACTCATTGGGGCTAAATTTCATTCCTATTTCGTCACTAAATATCTCAACAGCTTGCAGAAGCCCCTTTAGCTCAGAGTCATTCTTTGTATAGAGTTTAAGATCATTTATGAAGAATAAGTGGTTTATTCTCTTGTTACTAGTTTTATTCCCATAGGTGGTGGTGTTGAGTTCACTTGAAAGAGGGGTGAGGGCTAAACAGAAAAAAGGGGGTAAAAGAGAATCTCTTTGGAATATTTCAATGTTAATGGCAATATTCCTGGATTCAGAGGTACCTTTATTGTGACTGAGAAGGAATCTGATATTGCATTGTGCCATGTCGTGTTTGAATGAATCAATTATATTTGATGTAATTTTATATACTTCTAAGGCTTTTAGTATCTAAATATATGCTACATGCTTTTTGGTTATTGTTAGCCCGACAGTTCTCGAGTATTATCTTATTGATTAGAAGTTAATCTTCTGACTATGCAAACTGATTTTGCAGCTTTTTGATCCTGGGAAAGATATTCTTGTTTTCAAGGTGGGAGTACATTCTATTCGATAATATTGCCGGAATTAGGGTGTGAGGCAGGTGATTGGTCTGTAGTTAGTTGGGTCTTCTGTTTCACAGCATTTGATTAAAAGGTAAGTGGTGTCATTGCTCAACCACACTGGTGCTTTATTATTATTATTATTATTATTATTATTATTATTATTATTATCAAAAAAATTTCTATCGGCACTTCCTAAAACAATTTACAATAAAAATACGCATAAAACATTTATATGTAAGTATTTACACATTAAATTCAAGTTATAAAAATGTATGTAATTCAATTAAAACTTACAAGTTTATTGGTGCAGAGAAACATTTACCAGGCATACCTTATTCACTGTTTCCTAATTCTTCTGTATATTTCAGCTAATAACTCCTGAAATTGCCCCACTAACTTGTTTTTTGTCCCAGATGATCTGGATTTATCTGATATATTCTTAAAATTATTTGTATTTATACCATTTCAGATGAGATGGTACACTCTTCTGTTTTTGAAAATGAGAGATAAAGAAATTAGACCATTGCATCTACGTGGGTCAACGAATCTTCATGGAGCCCTGAAGAGAAGAAGAAATCAAACAAAGAATCACCCTAGGATGGGAAACAGAGCAGGCTCGATCCTCGAGAACAAGATTATACCGTGGGTCTTAGAAAGAGGGGTTTAAAATTACTGTCCTCTCGACTATGGAACAGAAACATCGAACTAAGATTCATGCAACGTGCACAGGAAAAAAAAGAGCGTCCTATACACCTCAAGAAAAGATGACGCGAAAGCACAATAGATAAGAAGACAAACAAGTGTCTGACATATCATATAAAGCGTTAGAAAGCTAGATGGAAAGAATATCAGACAACTGCTGGGCATCAAATGGATCCCCTGAGATCCCCCGAGATCATATGCAAAATTGTGACCGGCAAATAAATAAGACGACGTAATGAATCAGACAAGCTCAGCCGATATTGACAGCCTTAGACAAGGGAGCCCCCACTCACCGAAAAAAAAACCCTGTCGAAATGACCTTCAAGAGAGATGATGATGATGATGATGATGGGATGGTGATAATGATGGTTGTGATGATAATGGTGAAAGAAGTTGTAATGGAAAGAAGAATGGAAAGGGAAAATGGGAAAAGAATTGTGAAAGAAAAATGTGAGAAGCCAAGAAGGAATGAACGATAGAAAAGGGAGGGAGAAGAAAAGAAGGAAGAAAGTAGTAAGGAAAATCGAGCAAATCGAAAGTGGGAATGGCATAAGGAGAAGAGAGAAAAACATAAAAGGAAAGAAAAAAGCAAAAGAGAAAAAAATGAAAGAGAAAGAGAGAGGGGGAGATAAAGGAAGTAAACAATTAAAGAAGATGAATAAAAAGAAAGAAATGAAAGAAAAACTTGCCATCCCAGTAAATAATTGAATAACCCAAGCTTCAAAATCTGAAGTCATGCAAAAGAAATCCCATCGTAAAATGAATATGGTCAGAATAAATTCTATATATTACATCGCCGGTGTAAAATGGAGCAAAAATCTAGAAATATCTAGATTCTGGAAAATGTACATGTTATCGTTCAACTCGTCAAAGTATGGCCAAGAAAGTAAAAAGAAAAAAGCCCGCAGACAAAACGGTATGGCAAAGCGGACTAGAACACAAAAGCATACAAACTCACGTACATATAAAAACAAAAAAAAAAAGATATAGAACCCTCCACCACATTTGATGGCTACGGTCTCCAATATGAGGAAGGAAGGAAGGGAAAATGAAAATAAGTAAAAACGAAATGAAGAAGGAAAGAAAGGAAAAGATCCATCGATCTATCTATCTATCTATCTATCCATCTATCTATCCATCTATCTATCCATCAATCTATCCATCTGACTCAGTCCGTGTGTTACGTCTGTTTAAATGTGAGTATCACAAACGCCAAAATGTCGCTGTCTCACATTCAGGACATTTTTCCGAAGTTGGAATTACATATTCCGTTTTTATCTTGTTCGGAAGACATTCCATACTTCTTACCATTCCACCCCCTTCCTGCTTTGCATTCTTGAAATATTCTTTCATTAAAAGACGCCATGGAAGACTTTCTACAGACGATTTCTAGAGACGAACTTCTTCGGTGAACACTTTCTATATTCAACCGAGAACTATCTGAAAATAAAAAAAAAACTCTTTTGGCCTGATTAACTTTATTCACAGAACACGTCCGGTTCGTCACTCAATAGAAAACGTCATGTGACCAACATCTTTTGGCAGCGCGTTGGAGGAGATCATTTTAAACCTTTGACAAAGGGGTGATCAATGAACAAGTCGCTTTTTTCGTATTTTGATTGGGCAGAGATCACTGAAAAAGACTGAATTTTCAACAAAAAAGTGGACACAAAGTAAGGCGTCAATATAACATAAACTTACACTATAAACTCAAACCTCAACAAAAATTTTACGTAGACCAAATTTTAAAAAATCATTCTCATTTGTTACACGTGAATTTATTAGTTCATCTCAAAGTAATATTTATTGTACATAATAAATTCACTTCTAGATGAAGTAACAAATTTAGGTTAACAAATTCGAGTAAGTTTTTCAAGGTGGTCTGAAGAAACACATTCTACAATGTTACCAGCCAGTCAGCTAGCCACACCGACCTGAAAACTGAAGAAGCCTATGTTGACAGTTTTGGTTGACGGTTTGAAATCATTTCTCAACGGGAAAAGGAATTTGATTGTATGGCTTAAAGTTCAAATGTCCGTGCGTGATGGTTCGTGATTAGTAAACATCATGATTTTCTCAATGGATTTGTTTATCAATTGTTGCTGATTTTTATAGTAACCTTTATTAGTCGACACTATCGAATTTCAGCCGATGTATTCTACGGCCTTCACTTGATCGATCCATCATATCATATTCTAGTTAATCACCGTGAAAATTTCACAGATACTTTTTATTTCTTATGAGATGATGAAAAAGAAGACACACACACACACACACACACACACACACATATATATATATATATATATATATATATATATATATATATATATAACTGTCAACTTAGGTTTCTTCAGTTTTCATATTGGTCTTGCTGTCCAACTATCTGGCTACACACACACATATATATTTATATATACATATATATATATATATATATATATATATATATATATGTATACAAAACACACACACAAACATATATATATATATATAATAATGCACACCAGCACGCACACATATATATATATATACATATGTGTGTGTGTGTGTGTGCTTGGAATCGTAAAACATCTACCCGTCTTTCTGTTCGAGCAGTTTCTTCATCACATTCTCTAACTTCGAAACAATTGATTACCCCGACGCTTTTTATAGTGTTGTTATAGAATTTTAGACATATATTGCTAAAAATGCTTGTGTTGGCATGAAACTTTGTTTCCCTGGTCAGTGATATACTCGAATTTAGAACGTCAAGATAATCATTGGGAAAAAAATGACCACACTGGAACTGTCGAAGAATACATCGACCAAAACGCTGTGATAAAGGAGTAAAGATAAAGATACTAGTCCGAGTCATTGATGAAACAATGGCACTATTCCATCTCAGAGCTTCAGGCAATAGTAGGTGGGATCGGAGGGTCAATCTTAAAATAGAGATAATACTCCACTTCAGAACATCAAATCACATTATGGAGGCCAGGAAGTCAATCTGTCAAAACGTTATGATAGAAATAACTAAGTTGAGGATATCAGCCCGAGTCATGGGACAATGACAATACTCCACATAGTATGAAGACCAGAGAGCCATTCAGTTGAAATGTCATGAGAGACACAACAATGTGGAGGATCATAGTGTGAGGAATACAATAATTACAATTCTCCGTCTCCGAATTTTAACCAAAATAGAAGAATGTTCCGAGAAACAAAATTGAACATGGAGACTTTCAGACCCAGAAAATAAAATCAGAAACAGTAGCATATATGAAAGAATGATATAAAAGGAAAATAAGACTGAAGGAAAGTAGTAGAAAGTGCAACTGATGTAATTGGCGAATTACATTGGTCCTTTGAATACTCAAGGACTAAAAACCATACCGAAAACGATGTCAATATCTAATTTTTGCGAAGTGTGGTATTTGAAATATATCACCCATGTAACAAGATTTTCTAATCTTTCTATTCAGATACAATTGCTATTCGTCAATGAAAGAAAAGAATTCTCAAAAAAATGATGGCTAAAGATTGAGACAATGTTAGGTATATCTATTATGTATATACAAAAAGAAATGTTTTCTTATATATATATCTACGTTATCAGGGCATGCAAAAAAACACTCCAAAGGCACAAAGTGTCTGAATGCGGAAATACTATGATGACCTACACAGTTTTTAAAGACATTAGCTACTCCTCTACTGTTCTCAACGACATATTTTGTGAACTGGGATTTTCAGTTCCGACAAATATCAAAGACCAGAACAGAGAGAGAGAGAGAGAGAGAGAGAGAGAGAGAGAGAGAGAGAGAGAGAGAGAGAGAAACTTTCTGTTGATGAGGAGAAAGAAATTTGTTTGTATCGAATCAGATCTAATATAAACCTGCTGTCTTAGTCGATAATTGGACAACCATTGCATCAAGATTTGAAGTCATGGAAAAAAATCCATTGAACAATAAATATGGTCTGAATGAATTCTATTTCTGACTGCACTGTTTTTCCCCTGGAAAAATCTGAAATAGATTCTCAAGAATCTAGATGTTGTCAATAAACCAGTCAAAATAAGGCCACAAAAAGTTAAAAGAGCTTTTTTCCAGAAATCAAAAAAATTGTTTTTAGAAGAAGTTTTGTGGAGTACTGATGCAAACTCTATGGCCAGGGACGCTAGAACATACAAACACATAACCAGACATAAAAAAAACATACAAAAATACATATATATATATATATATATATATATATATATATATATATATATATATATATATATATATATATATATATGTATATATGTATATATGTGTGTGTGTGTGTGTGTGTTCGATGAGTTTACTTGTCAAAAACGAGTTCAAACCGCTGTACACATGTAATATATTCGTTCATAAGTATCTTTTGGATTTAATGTTCATAATTTTATGCAGCTGTATAGTTGAATGTACCCCTAATCGTGTTATAAAATAGTTGTGTTCTGTGTGACATGAATCAACGACTGCCCGGAGTGGTTTTGTCTTTGAATATGTTTCTCATCAATAAAAACAATTCGTTGTGGGGCGGGTAAATTTTTATTCCGAAAGCGTGGGCCAGAGATAAAAGTTTGTTGGTTTCATGGGGGATAGCAATAAAATAAAGTCGAAACGTAATACTGGGAAAGTTAACCTGAATTGGCCTCTCCCCTCATCCAGCACCCGATGCAAGTGACAGACGTTTGGCCGATAAAATCGCCGCAAGTCAGGATTGAAACCGAACTGAGTCAAGTGTCGTTGATAGTCGGACCCCGCATAAAAAAAAAAAAAAACAGGAATTAAAAACGTGACAATCCCCATTTGAGCCGACCGTCTGTTCAGTCTGTCTTGGATTTCCTTGAGTTCTTTGGGGCTGGACTGTTAAAGAACACTGTGCTCTGTCCTTTTTTTTTATGATGGCGATTTGAAAAGATGAAGGACTTCCTGGTTGACTCTAAATCCTATTCGATGTAATAAAAAAAATGAAATGTGGGTTTCTGTTGGATTTAGTAAGATTGAAGGGTTGAAGATGATATGAAGGGAGGAGAAAAAGAAGAGAAGTAAAAGAAACAGAAGGAAAGAGGTGAGTGGAGAGAAGGAATTCAAGAAAGGAGGACGCAGAAGGAGTTGGGGGAGAAGAAGAGAAAGAAGAAGAGTAAGAAAAGTGAATGGGGGTAGAAAAAAGATGACAATGAAGGAAAAAAATAAAGAGGAGGGAGGAAGAGAGCAACAACCCGGACAACAGCAACAACAACATAAAACAGAGAAGAAAAATGAAGAAAACAAGGGAGATTCGAGAAGAAAGACAACGTTGAGAGAAGGAAAAGAGCAGACAGAGATTGTGGACGGTGTCGACCAAAACAATGGCATAAAACCGCTAAGAGAGAAAAGATAAGTAAGAAGTCCAGTTGTGGTTGTTGTACACTTCGCTGGATGGGATATGAGTGGACGCTGAGAGGAGACCTGGAAATCTTTGGAGGACCTGACCACCACTCAGCCTTCAGTGATGACCACCAGACATCTGGTGAAAAAGTGCAAACCACTGCACTGCTGTGGAATGCAGGTATGCTGAGAGAAAAGGCTGAGGACTTGAAGAGACTTGCTGTCACTCAGTCTGCAGTAGTGACTTCCAGGCATCCTGTATGAATATTCAATAATGATAATAATAATAGTAATCCACATTTATAATAATATGGCAATGTGCAGATGTCTTCTAAGGGATCCAACTGACGCAATAAAATAGAATTTCATTCATGTTTTCATAGCCTAATATTCTCGTGATATTTTTGTTAGTTTTCAAGCTTCAATCCCATGTTTTGTTCAAAAGCGCTATTATATTTTGAGGAATATCGTTAGGCATATCAAAATAAAGAGCCAAATATTGAAGTTTCAAAACAAAACTGTAAAAATGACGAAAATTTGGCGGTTGAAACTCTGTCAAAAAATGACGAGAGATTCAACAAAAACAAACCCAGTGATTACGTTCAGATAACATGATATATTTATATAAGGTTCATTGTAAGTCAAATCTAAAAATAACAGACCTATCACAAGCGAAAGTGCGTCAAACTTTGGATCTGATTTCCTCAACTATTTAAAATTGGCTCGTTGGGCACTCGTCATATGCGCTCACTAATATACTTCACTCAAGTTCGTTGACAGGGGTATAATAATAATAATAATAATAATAATAATAATAATAATAATAATAATAATATTGATTATAATAATAATGATAATGATAATAATAATAATAATATTGATTATAATAATAATGATAATAATAATAATAATAATAATAATAATAATAATAATAATAAGAAGAAGAAGAAGAAGAAGAAGAAGAAGAAGAAGATGGTAACATCTACAACATCGACGATTCTGATTTCGTTCTTTGCCCAGAGGCAGAGCACTTCATGAGAAAACTAGAAAGCCTTCCTTTCGACCTGTTCTCATTCATATGACGATTTATCAGAGGAGACGGACGTTGCCAACAGCCCTACTTTCACTGTCTGAGATTTAGTGCTGATAATAACAGTCATTCCGCGTTACTGTCACTTTCTGCTCTCATAACTTTCGACAGATCCCTTTTAATGTTTTCACTTATTTTCGTTTCATCTGCTTCTTCCCTAAGGCTCGAATCCTACTTTTGATGGCAACCCATTTTCTTCATTGACGAGGGACATGAATTGTCTTTTTTTTCCTATTTTTTAAAAAAATTCTGCTTTTTATGATTTTGCTTTAATGAGATATTCTTTAATTACGAAAAAATGTTTTCTTTCTTTTTTAGATCTTAAAAGATTCTTAATTCTAATTTTATTGAAGGTCGGTCAATGTTTTTTTAAATGTTTTTCTTTGCTTGATTGTCTTCGTAAGCGACCTTTGACCATCAATAAAGACTTCCACTTCAGATTTCCTTTTCTTTTATTGAAAGAAATGACAAAAAATAACTTATGAGACAAGCGCAGCTGGAAAAAATATTTTAATTCACAGAGGAAGCCGTTTATTATAATCACGAAAAATGATACCCAACTGTTATTGTTATCAAAACCACCACCACCACCACCATCAGCATCATCATCTTAGCGTTCGTCGTTGGGCATACCCCCCCCCCCCATCACCAGAACTCTCTATCGTGCGCGTTGTGGAGCCGATACTTTCTGAAATCTTGTTAGTCATACCATCTTCTTTTTTTTGCCAGTCACAGTCTTGCAAATGATCTTCAGGGATCTACGAGATTGGTCAGTTGTGATGTCCAGCGGATGATTGACGGAAAGATTTTTTATGATACTTTTATCAGCAAAATTTTTACCTTTAATGGGACGAGTTTCGAAGAGAGAAAGAAAACAAACAGAAGAAAAATCATACTGTTCATTATATTAATGAATGAAATTCCATATGATGTAAAGTTGTATATAATAAAGAATTTGATAATGTAACAATGCTTTTATAACAAAAAATAACAAAAATTGTTATTGTTTTTATATCCTTTGTTTAATGTTATTAATCGGTTATTGTTATCTGAATAATCCCATCCTAAAGTGATAAAGTGATGACAATAAGTAGCTTCCTCTGTACATGGTTTGCTAAAAACAAATATTATGGTTCCACTGGGGGGGGGGGGATATGGACTCTAAATATCGATTACGAAGATTTTTTTTTCGGTCTCTGTTTGTGATTCATCTCAATTCACCCACACCGTCTATGATTCGAGATCCTTCAAATAAAATAGAGAAATTAGAAAATGAAAAATAAAAATGGCAAGGAAAATTTCTTATTTTCCAACCGTGGAATATAATCTCAAGTAACTGGGAGAGCTCGTTTATTAAGTAAAAGCAAAAGATGTTTCAAAAACAAGCGTGGCTGCCGCACTCTAACTTCTACTGAAGAAGATTACAGAAACTTTTCTTGCATAATTATTAAATTCGTAAATGTATAGATTAAATAACAATTTTTTCAGACTCTTAGAGTTGAATTGAATGTGTCAGACATCAGGTATAGAGACCTTTGAATTTAAAACACGAATAAAAGAAAGAAGGGAGAAGGAAGAGTGATGCCATGACGTTATGTCGTGTCAACTAGCTTCGGCGATTTCTCTGTATTTTGGGGGAACACTAAATTTTAATTATGAACATTATCGTCAAATTCCTACTATTGAGTTTTGTCTTTATTTTCGTTTGTCATAACAGTGACGGTGCCCTCACCAAGAACCAGTGACGTCATGACGGTTGAAACAAGAGTTATGTACGCAAAAACTGATGACAAATTCACTCTTTCAACTCTGGTCGATTTGTTTTATCACAGGAACCGCAAATAAAAGAATGGAAATGGGATACGTAGTTTTGGAATGATAATATGAAGAAATGAATTCCGTTTTGTTTACCACTTGGATTTTAATCAAGCGATGGAGTTTAACCCTGGAGCAGCCAAGTTTGTATTATCTGTTATCAAAATTAGTCAGACCCAAAAAATTCTCTGAAATGAATGAAAAATTATTCTTATTTCATATTATTCTTTTTATAATGTAAACTTGCCAATTACAGTAATTGAATAACACAACAATGAATTTATCAACGAATATAAACTTATAACACTTATAACAATGAATGTAAAATGTTCCGTTTCTATATCCTTTGCTGAATGTTATCCGCTAGTTTTTGTTATTTAAAAGATCCTGTCCCAACGTGATCACAATAAGCGTCTTCCTTTGTATTTATATTTGAGGGGAGCATTGTATTATATGTTCCATCCAAGAAGGAAGAATTCGCAGATGACACGCAAACAATAGGTAGCAAGAGAAGCAGTTTGTTTTCTTTCATCATTAAAAGAACTGAAGCTGCTTTGACAATCCAATGGCGTCGGCCCCTCTCTCTTTTTTTTTTTGTTGTTCTACGAAATCATCCAAGCTGCAAACGCATCATCTTTCCCCGTTGTTTCATTTTGCCATTTGGGGTTTGAAAAAAATAACAGAGGGTAAACATCGAACAAGAGAAATTGAGACCTCCTCTAGAAATAAAAAAAAAACTGAATTTGACATTTCTTTTCTACTCCCTTCTTGCATCCATTCATTTTTCATCCTTTTTTTTCTGACCCCTTCTCCGTATCTTTCTTTCATTCATACATTTTTTTTTTCATTTTCTTTCTTCGTTTTTCTATTTCTTTATTTAATTTTCATATTTTTTTTGTTTTAAAATCTCAAAAAATCATTTTCTTCTACCCTTCATTGTTATGCTATAATCACTTTTTTATTTTTTATTTCTCTTTCATTTATTTTTCATCTGCTTCTTCCAAACCTTCTCCTTCCTTTTTCTCTGATGTCTTCTTTTCAGATTTCTCCTCTACGTTTTTCATTTCTTCTTCTTCTTCTTCTTCTTCTTCTTCTTCTTATTATTATTATCATTATTATTATTATCATTATTATTATTATTAATAATTTCCTAGTTTTTCCATCTTTCTTATTTTTTCTTGAAAGTTTTCTTCGATGCGAATACACTTCAGTTGTATTTGTCTGTAGGACCATTTTACTCCACGAGAAAATAGCAAAAAAATTATGGAATTTCTTATATTCTCTGTCTTTTTACTTTTGGTTCCTAATCATTCTTTGATTTTCCCTTCTCTTCTCCATCTTCTTCGATCGATCGACGGTTATCAAGTGTACAGCAACCGGGCACGGTTGATGGATGCTACTTATACTATAAGTGTTGCTGACATAGCTATTAATATATACTAGTGTACACGCAGTAATTACATTGTAAATATGTAATTAATATCAATTTCATATATATACAATAAGACTGTATATTGACGACTAGAATTTTCATTTCAATTCTACTGTTGGTAAAATTCTAATTGATTTCAGCTGTTACAGACAAAAAATGAATATACAAACACACGTGGCGTATCTTTATTGTCAATGATTTCCTCTCCTGCCACTTCCACTTCATCATCTGAATTTTATTTAATATATTTGTTTATTTATTTTTGTTGAAGCCCCTTTTCGACGAAAGCCGACCGCCACTGCACGTGCCTCTTTCGACCGGAAGGTGCGGGACGGATGGCCCTGCTGGGGTGCCGCTTCACAAGACGGTGCGCTGGCCACCGGTGCATTGATTTTTGCCAGTTGTCGTGGCTGAAGTGAATGACGCCAGCACAAGACGCGGGAAGCCGTTCCGTCCGGCATTTGAATTGAATGTCACGTGATCACCTCCAGGCTCACTGGTACGGCAAAGGCGAATCTATCAGATAACCTGATGACGTCTGTTATGCTGGTCACATGACCTGACAGATGATAGCATTCATTTGAAAAACATGGATTTGTCTTCAATCTTGAATTGCCATTTAGAATTTATTGCGATATGGATGTAGAATAGTCATATATATATATATATATATATATATATATATATGTGTGTGTGTGTGTGTGTGTGTGTGTGTGTGTGTGTATGTATATATATATATATATATATATATATATACATACATATATATATATATATATATATATATATATATATATATATATATGTATGTATATATATATATATATATATACATACATATATATATATATATACATATATATATATATATATATATATATATATATATATATATATATATATATATATATATAAGCGTGTGTGTGTGTGTGTGAAGTGAGAGAAAGGGGACACCGTAATCCCAAATGATATCATCCAACGGTTATTGTTATCAAAAGTCGTCGGTCTCAAACACTTTAATTGAAATGAATTAAAAATCTTATATAAACATTTTTTTCTTCATAAAGTAAAGTTGCATATGAGAATTAATTCAATAACATGAATTCATCAGAAAAAATGCGAATTGTACAATTTTATATCCTCTGCTTTATATTATCAGCTGGTTATTGTTACCTAAAAGACCCTGACCCAAAGTGATCACAATGAGTGGCTCTCTTTGTACACAATCGCACACGATTGAATAGCACACATGCACGCAAACACATACACAAATAAATATATATATATAGAGAGAGAGAGAGCGGTGGGGGGAGAAATAGAAATGTCCTTGTATATTCCACTAGAAGGACACAATAAATGTTAGAGATTAGTAAAAAGTAAAGAAAAACTACATTAGTCGGTGATTATTCAATATCTAATAACTGGGATATTTAGCAAGTTCACAGTCAAGGATATTGAGTGTTCATAGCAGTATTTTTCAGCTCACAGAAAAGATTCCTCTTGACGAGTTTCACACAAAACCATTTTAATAAATATCCAAGTTATCAAATATTAAATAATCTCTGACCCGTTTAACTATTCCTTACTTCTTACTTTTCTCTTACACATGTACACGTAAAACTATGACGTACACCAAAACTGATGACAAGTCAAATAACAACAAAATAGCTGAGTCATATCTCTTCGATACGATGAATAGAATAGAATCTATATATTATATTTCATTAAACAAACCATACATACTAATTTTTGCATATGTATTCCTAGGAAAGAAAACTCAATAGATTCAAGAGAGAGATGATCAATTCTAAAACTGTGTTGTATTTAGTTGTATTTTGTTCAAGTTGAGAAGATTTTTTCTTTTTTTTCTTTTTGTTATCATTAAACTCCTAACCAATAAAGAAGTTGAAATGGGACGAAGTTTTGGAATAATATCGTATGGAGAAATGAATTCTGTTTTGTTTTCCTTTTAGATTTGAATGAAGCCAGGGAGTTTGACATTAGTGCAGCCACGCTTGTTCTTATTGCTTTTAATTGCAATGCTCTGGTTGTTCTTATGCATGGATCAGAAATAAAGAGCCAACTTCTAGTGTCCTTGGAGGCCCGCCTGACATGGACGGCACCTTACTGATTTGGCCAGCTATTGGGAGAATTTCAAGCTTGGCATACAGTTCTAATTTTTTTTTCATCCGATTTTCATCTAATCAAATAGTTTGTTTTTACCTACTTGTGGTATAAACAGTAGTCTTTAAAACGTAGCATCGGATACATTCGTTTTTGTAAGGTCACTGAAGTTGAGCGACGTCACTAGGTCATTACTCAGATGGGTGTCTGTCCAGTAATACCAGGTGTTGTATGCTATGACGAGATTGTTCTGCGGCCGTAACAACCTATTATGCTCTGACGCCGATACATAGAACATCCTACCAAGCTACGACCAGACTATTCACCGGATCTTTCTCTTGAGCACGGTCTGCCTCTCGTTGGACAGTATGCTCTCCAAGAAGACGCCTAACTAGTATGATCGAGTGACTGCGATCATTATCATCATCATCATCGTAACAATAATAAGTCTGGATGATTTGGGGTATTTTCTTTATTATTTTTTGTACAAGTTTTTCTCACGTCTTAATAACGAAAGTGTTTCTTCTAAGAACTTAGGGCCACATGATCATAAAATTCTGCGTTTTGATGAGTATCACATTTGATAGAGTTCAGTTGAATGGTCCCCATTGATATTTGCATTTCTAAATCTCATTAAAAATTTCCTGAATTTCAAACTTCCAATAATTATTTAAGTTTTAGGAATGCTTAGAGTTTTTGAATAATGGGGATAGTTGGAATGATTTGAAAAATTACTTTCTGTTTTCGCTAAAGCTTACAAACAAAAACATCGAAAAAATAAACATATAATCAAGAGAAAACGAGTCTTTTCGTTTTAAAAGCTAATCGGTTTGGAGGTGAAACTTCAATGAGAATTAATCTTAAGTGATGCTTGCTTTGTTCTATTTAAGTATTTGTTTTTACATCTCGAAAATTAAGCACTTATGCCTAATCACAGTACCCTTCCTCAGCCCTGGTTAGAAAAAAAAAAAGGACAGAAATTGATTACAAGACTTTTACAAAGCACACATAAATAAAAGCACGAATTATATCTTGTTTGTTTTTGATATTCCTTGCGGACAAACTGACCAGATGTTCCGATTTTCCGTCCGCCATCCTCCATTTTTAAAACAACTCCCGCCAACAGCCTTAAGCAGACGACAACTGCAAAGTCATATCCGACCGAATGACTGTAATTAAAGATGTCCGTATTTTGTCGCCCACATTACGGCATTTCTTTTTTTCTTCCTTTCTTTCTTACATGAGGTTATTTTGTTTTATTTGTAAAGTATGTCTGCAGGTTTGGTTTTGAAAAGATAACCTAATAAGATCGGCAGCCATTTTGAATGAAGTGTTGGGTTAGAAGCGGGGAGCAAATTAAAATATCACATTTGTATTGAATTTAGAGGAAAAAAGAAAGAAAAAACTGATTCAAAGGATCTGATCATGTGGTAAGGGAAAACTCTTAAAAGTTTTTTTTATTTATTTATTTTGAGAAAGAGAGGGAAAGAGAGAGAGAGAGAGAGGAACGAGAAAAATTCAACAAAAACGATCTGATCAAGATTGATTTAAGTGACCTATGGGAAGTGTGACTAAAGTGGGGGTGCATGCAATAAAAGAAGGGGAATGATAAGATAAAATAAAAGAGAGAAGAAAAAGAAAGGAAGGAGGGAATGAAGGAAGGGAGGAAGGAATAAAAAGAAATGAAAAAAGAAAGAAAGAGAGAGGAAGAAACACAGAAAGAGGGTGGATAAAGAAAGAGAGAATCAGAGTTTGAAATAACAAAAAACGAAATTTTAATAATAGTTGACAATTTTTGAAAAGATGAGAGAAATATTGAAAAAAAAGGCAGAGTCGCTTTCACTGTCAATAATTGCACAACCGTAGCGTCAGAATCTGAGGTCGTACCAATAGATTCCATTGAAGAATAAATATGATCAGATTGGATTCTATTTATGATATCACAGGCGTTTTTCACAAGAGAATATCTGAATTAACGTAAAAAAGCACAAATCATCTAGAAACATCGCGATTCTGGAGAATGTAGAAGTTCAAATAAGGCCTGAGAGGTCAAAAGAGCCCTTTTTTCCAAAAATCATTTTTAAAAGAGATCTAGTGGAGTACTGAAGCTTGTTTTTAAGTCTATAGAAAAAACTGTATGGCCAGGAATGCTGGAATACACTAACATAAAAGCAAATATAAACTCACGCACATATAGAAAGGATATAACCCTTCGCCATCTTTGATGGCTACGGTCGTTCAACAATATGAGGCATGTAGATATTCAATGCCTAGCTTAGTAATGCCCAGGGACACATCAACATTTTCCCTCCCCTGACACACTTTCTTCCGATCTGTTTACTTGTAAAATGACATTAAGTTTATCCTATTATTCAAAAGCTGTGCGATAGAAAGATATTAAGCAATCATTACCATTATTTCGAAGATGCTGAGAGAAATATTTTCATCTTTGCGACTTGTATCACTATATTTCAGCCGATGCCTTCTTTGGCCTTTTCCAGTGTTTGTAATTCCAAGATGAGTTATTATCATCATTCATCAAGTTGTTTGGATTAATATCCTTATTCTGTTTGTTTTATCACAACGTTTCAGTCGGTTCTTCCTTCAGTCATAGTCATTAAAAAGACTGTCTACCAATCTATCTTTCGTATCACAGAGAGCGTGCTTCATTTCTATTTTAGACAAACATATAAATTGCAATAATTAAATCATTGATTTTTGAAGCCAAAACAATAGAAATTTTACAATATGGATTATGATATTGACTTTCTGAGGAAGATTTCAAATAAGTTCCTCGATTGGGTACAAAAACGTTTCTGCGTGCCAAATCTCGCCAAGGGCCAATGGTTACCCATGTGTGAGATAGATAAATTGATCGATGGATACACAGATAGATAGATAAATAGATAGACAGACTCGCCATCAGAGTAAATAATTGAACATCTGCAGTGTCAAAATTTGAAGTCATACAAAAAAATACAATCAAAAAATTATTAAAGTCAGAATAATTTCTATTTTATGACATTATTGGCACTTTCCACTTTCTAATATAGAGTAAAAAAATATCTAGATTCTAGAGAATCTAAATGTTATCAACAAACGATAGGATAGAACTCTTCGCCATCTTTGATGGCTATAGTGGTCCAATAGATAGATAGATAGATAGATAGATAGATAGATGCAATCGTGTTACTAAGGATGCGCCTGAATCAATCTCAGAATAAAAAAAATGTTTTTTCATTCTTTCTGGATGGCTTTATGCAGCTGCAAGCCCGAGTAAAGGCATAGAATATTGCACCTCGAGTGCAGAGCGTGGCATATGTATTTGATAAATATTGAGAATGAGCAAAACGGGAATTTCTTGCAGTCATCATTTGGCGAAGAGAGTTTTTTTGTTACAGAATAATTGGGTCATAGTTATTGGGAAAGAAAACGAAAGCTGAAAGTCAGACTAGAGATGCGTTTATTTTTCTTGTGTGGAGATATAACATAGACAGTGCTACCAACTTTATCTTTAAGATGAAATGAACTAAAAATAAAACGTTAAGATATTTAGAAACATCCACATTCTCCAGATATATATACTTCAAATCTAGGAAATATATTACACATTATTATTAAATTGATCTTCAACATTTATTTCATTGAAATGTTTCTCAATTAATTGAACATATCATTCATTTTATGACCGTAAATTGAATAAAAATATTTTGATTTGATACAATTCGTCTGGCAATTTCTGACATCTAAATGCAACCAACACCATCTAGAATGATAATACTGAGCAAAGGACGTGCTAACATTCCGATATGTCAATCAGTCAGTCAATGAGGCCGAATGGAAATAAAAACAATCGGCTAGAAGTATTTGGTTCACCCCTTCTTCGACTGACTTTTTGTCAATCACCCCCTCATCTCAGCGTCCAGCATTATCTGATGGTTATTTCCATTGCAAGATTTAATCTTAGCTAGGGTTTAAAATCTCCATTTTTACCTACTTTCTTCAAGATGAATTTCTTTTTATCTTTCTCACTTACTGGCATTTACATTTCAATACCTCTCCTGAAGTAAATCATAAGTAAAGCAAGGAGAGGAAAAATTTTCAAAAATGCAACAATTATGTGAAAAAAGGCAACTCAATTCAAAAATACGCCGAGCAAATAAAAAAAAATATTGTCCGCAAAGCAAATGAAAAAAAAAACGATATTGAACTCAATCTTGGCGCAGATTTTTTCCTTTTTTTTAATCACAAATTTTGGTCGTAGTAAACACCATTCTTCTTTAGAGTGGACGTCATATACCTTTGTTACCGAGCTAAAATTATTTGAGAAAATGTCTACTTGTGATAAAAAATTTGATGTTGGCCCTGACCCCAAAGCCGTTTTTACCATGGCAGAAAAAGTATCTTTGGTGGAATTCCCCGTGACAAAGATAAGTTTATTAATGAAAGAACTTGTGTATAGCCATCCACTTATCCTTAAAACACGTTTAAACCCGTTTTGTTAGGAAAAAACTCGTCCTTGTATGATTTACAACACCTCTTGACTTACTCTCGTATATTGAACACCCATCCTGGACATAACGTTTTGTCTACAGATTTGAATATTGGTATCAAAACTCAATTAGACCGCATGAAAAATGTTTATTGTGTATTTTGGAAAAAAAAGCTTTTTTGGCCTTTCGGGGACTTTACCTTGACGGGTGTATTAATGAAAATCAAGATTCTCCGGAATCTAGATATTTCTTGATGTTTTTACACTCTATTTTAGATGTTTTCTAATGGAAATACTATCTAGTTACGTATTATATTATCATAAAAAATTTTTTTTTGAATTATCATGAAACCCAAAATCTCACCCCTGATAACGTCTCTGATAACCCTCGTCAAGAAAGTTATTTTTCTTCTTTGTTTCCCACCCAAGTTCAAACACAAAGTACGACTCGTATATGCGATCCAACCTCATGACGCACCATGTTGGGGATTTATACACTGTTGTGATATATGGAGTATCATCAGCGTCATTGTTGCCAACTCAAAGAATATTTTCGCACTAGTTTGATGCCAAAAAGCACCAAAAAGCGCCAAATGAAAAAAACGTCAAAAATGTCAAGAATACTCCCTAAAGACGTTACAAATCGTCGATGGCAATAAACACACTAAATTTAGCTCCAAATACCCTAAATTGGCAACACTAATCACCGTAGCCTCTATATTATGAATGTAAATGTAAGTTGAAACCGACGACAAAAACTATCACCAGTATTGTCAACGTAGGTTTCTTCAGTTCGCGAAACGGCATGCAGACAGCAGGGTGATGAGAATTCAAACATTCACTCCTTATTGTCTTTTTTTTTTTCGAAATTAATTTCGGGAGGGGGAGGGGTCAATCTGCAATGTGAGTTTATGCAAATCTGGTCCTTTAGTTTGTGTCTTGCAACATTCACACTTTCTTTTGAAAATTCAGACTTTATAATCGATCACTGCTCAGCAAAAGGCGGAAGAAGTAACTTATTCATGGATCATCTTTCTTTTCAATTCTTTAACTGAACACCTCCAACATAGTATGCTGACTAAAGACGATGGTCCTGTGACAGATTCTATCTCGTCTGTACACATTCAGGAAACACACACATAAACACACTCATCTTTTATATACGCATAGCCAATATTTACCGTTTATTAATTATTTAGGCAATTGTGACCTTTCCCATTTCAAAATCTTCTGCTCCTACTGCAGAGTGGCAGTAACTAAACCCTAACCCTGCAGCTTGATCGAGGGCCATTTTGATATGGGTAAGGTAACAATGGCCATTTTTCTCTCCTTTTTCCTTTACTGTAGTGGTTCTCAAACTAGCTGCCGTGGAACAATAGTGTGCCGCAACTATCTCCCTCAAGTGTTCTGCGTAAATTTTCCAAATTCGCAAAGGTGTATTGAACTTTCCCAGTACGAGTAACATGCCCGTCCCGCTTCCACCACAGAGTTGCCCAATCTAGCGGTTTTATTACTAGTTTTTTGTTCATTTTGACATATAAAACGAAAAAAGGGGGGGACTGCTGCTAGGCGGTGAAGAAGGAATGGGAGTGTGTTGATCAAGTGTCCCCAATAACATATAATGGATATGCAAATCCAGTCAAGTACATTATTTCCAAAAGAGTGTGCGTGTATATAAGGAATGCATTTTATTATTTGAATTGACCTCCTGTTATTACCCAGAGAATATGTCGCTTGGACAAGACAGTGTAAATAGAATAAACGATTAGAGAAAATAGAACTGCTGCAGGAATCGAACCTGCCACCGATTTGATGGCTGCCTCAAGACAGCGTTACTCTTACTATTGAGCTAAGCAGCCCAGCAGAAAACCAAAAGCCCAAATAACTGCTTCATCTCGCATTCTTGTTTATTCCCTGTCCATATCTGCATTTTTGTTTCTCAACGTGGATTATATCATTAAGAAATGGATAAATAATCCGAAAGAATATCTGGGATCGCACCGTATTGATTGAAACACTATCTGAAATTACCTCCCGTTACTACGCAGAGAATGTATCATTTGGCCTAGACAGCGTAGATATAAAAAACAATGAAAGAAAATGGAGCTGTGACAGGGATCGAATCTGAGACTGTCTAGATCAGTGCTTTAATGTAGCGTTGCTCTTACCGTATATGTTTGTGTTTGTTTATGTGAGTGTGTGTAAAATTTACTTTTATCAAAATTACCAGATTTAATTAGCTATCGCAGAAATTTATCGGCAAAATTCGGGAAAATAGCCAAATCTAGCCGGAAAATGGCCATTTTGACTACTGAAGGAGCCTTGGGGTAGAGACTGCAACACCCAACTCCCGCACCCAACCTTCGATACACCCCTGAATATATACCTATGTATATTCGCATTTTAGTGGAGTCAAGAGTTGATGTTCCGCCAATATACTCTTGACGAGACGGAATTTAATCACGTCTCCATCATAATTCCTGTCGACGGTTAAAGGAATTAAAAGTCTTAAGTGAAGTATTTATGGCTATATCATATGTTATGTTCGCTATAGAGCCTCGTTACCATCGCTGAATTAATTGACTCGATATGAGGAATTAAAAATATCAAGTGAAATAGAAGAAACCATCAAAAAAAAGTTTCTTCAGTTTTTGAGTTGGTCTGGCTAACTGGCTATTTAAGTATATCGTGCACAGGCTGAATTACATGATTACAGAGCGGAAAACTTAATTCATTATGTCTAGAATCTTTTTTCACCCCAACCCTTCTTGATCCTTTAGTTTGCGTCTGGCAAAACTCACGCTAGTTTTTTTTGTTTTTTAGGGGGATTCAGACTTTTTAAAGATCACTGCTTAGCAAAAGGCAAGAGAAGTAACTTGTTCAATGACCACAACACTATCGATTGTTTATGCTCTCTCCCAACGTGATCTGCAGCTACCGGATGTTGGTCATATGACGATTTCTATTGAGTGACTAATCATTTCATGTTTTATATATTCGATATCAAACCTCATTTCTATCGCTGAATTAATCGACTCGATCGGGCTTGCCCAGGAATTTAGTTCCCCACTTTCCACAGAACCAAGAACCCACCACGAATCCAATATCACCCCTCATTCCTATGTGATACCCCAATGCCTTTCGCTTTGCTGTCAGCCAGTATTTTTGTGGAAACCAATTAACCAAATATCTACGCAAAAAGAATGATTTTGTAAACAGAGCTTTTGGTTCCGAAATGTCAAGCTGAATTTAAGTGGCTCCTTATCTAAACGCAACAAAAATTACTTTCCATGCGGGGTTTTTTTCCGAGTGGGCTTTTTCCCGTGTGCATTTCTGATTGTGGTATTTTTCGTTAGGAATTTTTGCGTGGGCTTCCATCATGTGAGCATTTTTCTTGGAAGCACGTGATAGCCAGCCAACCAGCCTGTCAGTCAGAGTGACTTAAAATCTGGAAAAAAAAAACCCAAACAAACAACATATATTGACTATTTTGATTGACGGTTACTAATGAATATCTTGTCTTCGGTGTTTTAACCACACCAACACTCATTTCATTGAATATGAGGGCAATTTTGTTGCGAAAATATCAGCAGATCTGTTTTAAATGCTATGAAACAGGGGTCCCTACATCAGACCCACTACAAGATTTCACCCGGCCCACCACAAGATTTTAATCGCTCCGTAGTATCTTGAAATATTTGTGATTAATAAAACTAATTACTTTTTACCGTTTGTTCCCAACCACATGATCGGACAGTTGCAATGGGTAGTTGAGAAACTGATAAGTTGTCTGAGCATTTGCTGATATTTGACGTCTACACTCTCTAAGGCAATGCCCGTTCGAAAAGTGCATCTCGGGAAGGGAACGAGCTTCATGGTGCTTGAAGGAACCTGCCATAATAGTCATATAAATTAAATTTCCGTCCGTTGTACGAAACTACAGCTTCGGAGTATTTTAGTTACTTCTCTTCAGTATTACCGATTTAGATTTAGAAGTTTATATCGATTGATGATTTAGTTATTTTATGAGATACAAATTTCTAGATAAAAGATCTTTTCAAATTTGTTTTATTACATTTCTCGAAATTAGCAGATCAAATAACTCGAAACTCGACACTGCAATGCCTGGTGTGCTAATATATATTGCGAATTTCAAATTTATACAATGGCCAGCAGTCGAGTTATCTCGGTGTATACAGGCACACACGCACACACACATCCACACACATATGTATATTTCTTCAATTATTGTTAGATATATCATTTCTTTGTATAAGGACGTAATTGCTTCGATGTAATAGACGTTTACCTTTCTGACTTTTTTGTGCATTGCATTGTGGTACTTGTAGTATTTCATGTGTTTTCCTCATATTTGGGAGGATAAATTCGAGAAAAACGTAAGCAGGTACACTTCGTCGAATCGAAGATATTAAAAAAAAAAAACATACAAATCTTTGCTGAAATTCCATGAATAAACAAACTTTAAACAAGGCGTCTGCTGTAGCAGTAATTTTTCATTAGGAAATTTACGAAAACCTGAATGCACAAACATATCAGTATAGGATTTTAGGGGAAAAAATTCAGTACTTATCTAACATAGGACCTATTTTTCCCATGTCGAGTTAATAATGACGCTACTGTTCAAATCAGTCATTCAACGACAAGCACCATAAGTTGACATATTTTTTGTTCTGAATATGATGCCGATCACCCAAAAATATCCAAATAAAAGTTATTCATTTGAATTTTTCTTCATTCATTTATAAAAGTGATCTTCTTGACGTGTCTCCGGTACCAAAAAGTTTGGACTCTACAACAGATATGGAAATTTAATAGCTTCATTTGTTGTTTAATTACCCAGAAAACTCAACATCGACGTCTGTATGAGCCGTACCATGAAATAGTAAATCTTAGCTAAAACAACAATGGTCGACCAATACACGAATATCTACGGCAAGGATCGACTAATACACGAGTATGTGAGGCATATAAGAATAAACAGCGGAAAGTTTAATTATAGGAAATGAGATGCAGCTGTCAATTTGTTGGGTGGGTGAGCAGGGGGAAGTAATTGTTTTCTTTTTCCCGCAGACCCTCAGACGAGCGTGACTCGGTATAATGAAAATGTCCCCAGGGCCGAACCTAAGTGTCTCGGGGAGAAAAATGGAGATAAAATCTACGAGCTATCAACGCACCAACTACAAAGCCGCTTCTATCATCGACAAAAAAATAAAAATTGAAATAAACAGGCCTGGCTGTTGCAGGATCAAACTCCACTCCTACTTCTGTTCCAACTGAAATGATTCCTGCAACTTTGTAATGTATATAAAATAAACGAATTCATAGATATATGAAACTTTTCAGTTTACTTCAGTTGGTAAGAAAGTCTCCTTAGTTGAGATTTCATGGTAGGGGGATGTTGATATTATCATATAAGAGTTTGTTTCCAGATATATATATATATATATATAAACCAAAAAGGGCAGAATCATGAACTAGTTTGTGTAGTGAATTCACATCTTATTATATATTTCTAGCTCTACACTAAAACAACTTGACTTTCGAAGTATAAAGTTGAGTGTATCGAGCGCTCTATGAAATAAATCCATCGCATATCAGACGTTGCTTTATATTATGTTATATTGTTAACCTGATCTGTACCATATATACATTAAAATACACATAGGGTAGATGAAAAGAAACGGTTTTTGATGCCGTTGTTAATACAAATCAAAAAAATTCATGAATTTACAAAAGTCATTTGTAATTTTTAATTGGGACTCAATCCTTACCCACCATGTAAAAGCCGTGTTAAATCTTTCTTTTAAACATCTTCGCTAATAACTGCCTCTGGTTCTTAACTGGAAGTTAATTAAACTCCTCTATAAAAAGAATTAGATTTTCTATTTTTTTTCTTCCCTAACGAAGGTTTTAATTAACTTTCAGGTGAGAACCAAAGCGACTATAAGTGAATAAAATGGGTTCAAATTTCTCCCAAGCCACAACATATATATATATATATATATATATATATACATGTATATATATATATATATATATATATATATATATATATATATATATATATATATATATATGATATTTTCCACGAATATTACGCAGTACATACGTTATCACAACTATTGCTGCGAAAACAGCAGCAGTACTTTCAACAGATTTTTGAGTCAAGCATGGTATATATATATATATATATATATATATATATATATATATATATATATATATACGCATATATATATATATATATCTATATCTATATATATATATATATATATATATATATATATATACGCATATATATTTATGTATATATATATATATATATATATATATATATACGCATATATATATATATATCTATATCTATATATATCTATATATATATATATATATATATATATACGCATATATATTTATGTATATATATATATATATATATATATATATATATATATATATATATGTATGTGTGTGAGTATGTGTGTGTGCGTGTGTGTGCTCGCTGGGGCACCGGTTTGGGGACATCTTTCCATCTAATATGCTGGATTCCCCAACAATTAATTTATTCAATTTTCCGAACTCCCACTTGTACTCGCAATTGTTCAGGGATGGAGGAGACCGTCATTTCGTTTCGTCCCCACTTTTCTATTGAGCAACCGTAGCCATCAAAGGTGGTGAGGGAATCTATCCCATTTTGTGTATGTGCGTTCGTCTGTATTAATATGTTTGTGTGTTTGTTTATGTGGTTATAGCTCATAACACGTTTGACCCTACTGTTTTGTCTACAGAGTTGAAAATTTGTATCAGTACTCCGTTAGGCCCTTTCTAAAAAGTTTTTTGTTTTCGATTTTTGGGAAAAAGCTTCTTCCACCTTGGGGTGTCTTATTCTGATGGCAGGATTAATAACATCTACATTCACCTGAATCTGAATATCTCTGGGTGTCTTTTTACTCCAATTTAGATGTTCCCCAGGGGAAATTACCAGTGATGTCACAATAGAATTTATTCTGGCCAGATTTATTCTTTGATGGAATGTTTACATTACTCCAATTTTTGGCGCTACGGTTGTCCAATTGTTGACTGTGATATCGAATTCCTCTTCATTTTACTTTTGTAATCCACTTCCGGCTCGCTAAGCTTTACAAAAAAAATCGATGATTCACAAAAGCCCCAACACATTCAATTCCCCACTCAGTTGGCAGTCCCAAATGACGCTGGATCTTCTCGGTTCGCGATCCGAGTCGTTCGTCTCTCAGACTAGTTGCCAACCTAGTGTCCCCTGCTTTTCCAGCCATACCTGGGGCGTAGGGAAGAGATAGTGTAAAATGGACGCAAACTGTTCGAACCGGAATTTGAACTTGGATCGCCAATTCCTTTGTCGTTAACCGTCACGCCATCTGCACCTCCAATAATTCAATCATTCTTGGTTATTCATTTTTGTTGAACTCCCAAACTGAAATTGACTTTATTTTCCTACCGTAACCAGAGCAAAAACAAGAAAAATCCTTGCTAAAATTCAGCATCTCCTACCATAATTTGAAATCCTGACCAACTGATTACCAGGAGGTTGTCTTACTAGCCGAGCCAAATTGACAAGTCTTCGATGTCAACGAAAATTTATCATACAGATATACTTGGGCATATTTTATTCTGATGAGTAAACACACACTCTCTCTCTCTCTCTCTCTCTCTCTCTCTCTCTCTCTCTCTCTCTCACACACACACACAAACATATAGTCTAGAAAGCTTCACAACTTTAATCTTTCATAAATTTATCTTTTGTCTCTTCAGTCGCATTTCTTTCCAATATCTATCAACGCGATTTATATAATTTTCCCTTGCTGGAATCATAACTCGTTTACCATGTGACCGTTTCGGGTACTCTCAAAGCAAAACAGTCATATCAACATGCTCCCCAGCGTTGTAAATAAAAAACAACCTTTCGTTCAGCCATGATTTTAAGATATAGTTTGTCATACATGTAGTTCGTTATTTTACATAGGATATTATCATGTGTGTTGAATATGGATTTTATTTTATACTGCACATCATTTGTTATGTACTTACGTAGGTAACCCAAAAAATGAATTTAATGATGAGGGATCTGTAAGCATTGTAACAGGCACGAGTCACAGTTCGTGTCACTTCTATTGAGTGTTCACCCATGTGGATATTAAATCCGTTGTGTCGATTTTCATCTCCGAATGCATCTAGACTAACATGATATTATCTTTAAGAATACTAATTGCATAGAAAGACTTATCCGAGTTGATTCTTAACCCCCCCATATATATATATATATATATATATATATATATATATATATATATATATATATATATATATATATATATATATATATATAATTTTGTATTTAGTATATATAAGATACAAAAGGTACTGTAATCATCTTCATTCAGAATAAACAACTTTTGTTCAGTGGAGTTAGTCTCGTTCATAAGTTTCTGGCATCAACCTGAAGTAAGCAGAACTGCATCAATAAGCGATCAGATCAAGTGAAGTCCTTCCAAAGGGACCTTTACACCTGGTTGTTTTCGAATACATCGCTTTTTTCATCATGTTCTTTTTTTCACTCTTCCTGTCCGACATTTCAAACACATTTAATGCAGCGCTGCTTCTTCTCTATTTCTTTGTGTTCTTTTTGTCATTTCTCCTGGCTTCTCATCTTTTGTTTGGTCTCAATCTGACCGTCCGTCTGTCCGTCCTGTCCAGCAGTCCATTCCTCTCCAACCCTCGCTCGAACCCTCGACGTCCAGGTTCTGGCTTCACAAGTGATTTGTCCTTTCTCTGCCCAGCAAGTCAAATCCCCTTCTCGACCTTTTTTCCACACGACCGGACGATCGAAAAGCTTAGCAGAATCGAAAGGGAGGATAATTCACTGTTATCCCCCCCAATATTCATCCTTTCTCTGTTTTTCTTCTTTCTTTTTCTCGTTTTTCTTTCATTCTCTCTCTTCTATAACTATTTGTTCTTTTTTCTCTTTCTTTCTTCTCTCTTATTTTCTCTCCCCATTTCTTTCGTTTTCCTTTTTTCTTTCTCTTCCTTTCTTTTCAGTTTATTTTTTATTCCCTCTTCCATTTCCTTCTTTTTCATTCCACTCTGTATTCTTCCCTTTTTCATTTGCTTTTCTCTCTCTACTCCTTTCTCTCAATTTTCTTTAATTTCTATTTCTTTCTTCCTTGCTTTCTCTCTCTGCCTACTCTGTGTTTCTCATTCTCTTTATCTGTTATCTTTGATTTATAGACTAACATCTTATTTGATCAGTTTTGCACTTCGTTTTCTTTTGATTCCTCGTTACTATTTGATCTTCTTTCTCCCTTTCGTTTTTTCTTTCTTCTTTTTTCTCTCTTCTTTTCTTTCTTTCTTAACCTTTTACCAAAAGATTCCCGCCTTCATCAGACCACGTGATATTCTACATGGTCTTAAGAGGATTGTCTTTTACTCACCCGAGACTGTCGGAACATGCTGCGTCTCTTGTAAGGGTCTCTTCTGCCAATCTATACGATGAAGACACCGACTAAGATTCAAGGGGGGTAGAAGGATGGAGGGGGCACAAAAGACAAGAGAGAGGAGAAAAAACCCTGAAACAATGGCCTGCTGTCTGGAGGGGGGGGCGGATGACAGAGACATTTTTGCCCAGAAGGCCAAGTGCAGCTTTGTCTTTTCTTTTGAAGCACCCACAGAGATTCGGGATGGACACTTTAGTCTTTCGGTAAACGGATTAGAATTGACATTTTGCATCGAGGACTTCTGCTTCATCGAGTCAACAAATGCAATTGATTTTAATCGGATCTCTCAACTATTCACTTACTGATGCTGGTGGCATCCCATCAGTTATCGATTTCGGTGCCTGGATTCGGTAAAAAATGGTTATCTTCGTTGCAATAGTACAACCACTTTTTCAAGTATCGGCTTACTACGTTACTAAACGAAGAATGGTCAGCGAAACTAACTTGTTAACAATCAAAGTAAGGCAGGAACATCAGTGGTATATATATATATATATATATATATATATATATATATATATATATATATATATATATAATGGATTTTATTATAATAAACTCATATATTTATTCCGTCGAGGAATTAATTTTATTTGATTAATTGGGTTATTTATTACCAACTCTTTTTTTCTAATTCCTTTACCCATCTAGTAGAGAATAAGATTCTATTTTACAGAACTTACTGATTATTGTCATATTTATACAAACCTTAGATCTATCATATTATTCGCTCTGTAAACAGAAGACTCTCTTTTCTTTTGGGGCTGGGGTCAAAATTACATTTCTCTTTCCTTTCCCTCAGTCTGTTCGATACCCAGAGTTGTTTAACAGAAATTCACTGAACGTCTACAAGCTACGAAACAAAATTCACGATTAGAAATGTGAAAAAAAAAAAAAAACCCAAGTAGAGTTTTCGTGGTCTGGCTTACCTTCGGAAAGACTCGTGTAAACCTTTTAACGGAATTTTACCAAAAGCCGGAAAGCGGCCTATATCTCATGTTTATCCGAGCGGAATACTAAAAGTAATTCACGTGTTTGAATATCCATATTTTAGAAATTTTATTAACATATGTGATTTCCCATTTTTAGCTTTACTTTCAACTTCGTTCCAACAGACGCAAATAATATACGAAGTTTGCTCAGAGAGTATCTAGCCATTGTGAATATCTTAAAACCCATTACTTTGGCCTTGATGTAACTTCGCAACCAATCAGAGGGGACCTTATTGTGTATGCGTGATCAAGCAATCTCCCAGGAGGTTTCTCAGTCGGCAGTGAGACACTATTCAGTATGCTTGTATACTGTGAGATGGTAGTACTCACATTGCCCGATCCTGTCCATTTTTTTCGATTTTCCCATGTGATTTCAGACTGTGGGCGAGAATGAGGAGATGGCGATGAGACAGCTGATGGTGATCCCGAAATAGGATTATTTTGAAAAGTGTGAGGTAACATGGAATGTACTTCGAAGGGAACTATGCTGTGATTGCCTTGGGTAGACTACGTTTTCGTAATATTAAATGGCTGGATACTTTTCAGACAGACCACATATACACGGAATGGACAGGACTGGTTGCTTCAGGGTCAAACTCTACCCTAAGTGAAGCTCATAGGTTTTGAAAATGTTTCAACTTTTGTGAAAACATTTTCCTTCTTACTGGAAAAGATCTTTAAATTTGGCCATGGAAGGGTATCTAGATATTTTTCTAGATAAATGGCAGAAAAATCTAGATAATTCTAGATATAATTTAGGGCCATCCAGATATTAACTGAAAACAAAAGTCGATAGATTTTCATTTTCTCTGTCTCTGATTTTTTCTCTCTTTCTCTCTCTTTCTCCTCTTTATTCCTTTCTATCTATCTTTCTTTTCCACTTTCTTCCTCTATTTCCTCTTTTCTTTTTTCTTTTTTTCTTTTTTTCTTTCATTGATGACGATGATATAGAGTCTGTCACTCTCTTTTCCCTTCTCGCTCTATCCATTTTAATCTTTTCACTTTTAGTCTTGTCATTGTTGTTAGATGAGAAAAATGAAGTCAAAACTCGGTGGGAGCTCGACAATTATAATTTACATTCCTTTCTTTCATCGACTGAACCAAGTCTTCAAGTTCTGTCGTTGCAGGTTGAAGCAGAATTAACTGCCACCCAAATGGTTTTCCCCTGGGATGAATGGACGGGCGTGTCCTATTCAGTACTGAGGGCGTAGCAAGAAATTATTAATAAACATAGGTCGTTGAGTTTGAGCCGACGGTAATGCAAAGCCGTGTGACAAATTGACTGTTAAGAGAAACAGGATGGTTAGTCACTCAATAAAAACCATCACGTAAGCAACGTCTTTAGGCAACGTGCCGTGTTATGGGTGATCAATCAAAACATTGGAATAAGAGTTATCGATGGATAAGTTACTGTATCGCCCAACGGAGGCAATGTTCACTAAAAAAAAAGTCATCACTTAAAAAAACAAACAAAAAAAAATCAACACGCGGACGTGAACCAAGGGATACATTTTGCATAAACCTTCATTACAAATTGAACCCTACCCCTACTAAAAAAAAAACACGGGGGGGGGGGTTGAAAAAACAAACAAAAAAAAACATTTTCTCCAGGCACAATAAGGGATGAATGTTTAAATTTTCATCTTTTTTTTCACCCTCTAGCTCTGCCAGATGCATACATGATTAGCCAGTCAGAGCGAGTTAAATCATGATAGAAACCTATGTTGACAGTTTTAGTTGTTGGTTTTTAATAAAACGTTATGGTTCGGTTGCTTCCTCTTACGGCTGACTGAACTGTTTTCAGAGTAATCAATACAATTTAATGGTTGTCTGTGTCATTGAGTTTAGTGATGAATAGACGTTTTGTTGTCGCCACTTCTATGGTTGCGAGAATCGGACAGCTACGCCTGCGTAGTTACTGATTGTTGTTGAATCAAACACTTAGGGGCTTTTTCGTTAGTCACCACCAAAAGCTAACGTCCATAACTTCAAAATACCGAAGTCTAAATGAGAGAAAAAACAAATTAGCTTGTATTTTCCTTTACTCTCTTCAACAAGATACTCAATTCGTGGTGTTAATTTGAAGTCAAATTTTAACAGCGATTCGATTTTGGAGAATCAACATATTTAATCTTTTTGCTGAATGTTCAGTTGAACAACCGTAGCCATCAGAAATGGTTGAAAGTTCTATTCTTTTTTCATTGGTGTGTGTGTTTCTGTCTTTATTTTTTGTTCATGATTTTGTGCGTTCCAGTGGTTATGGCCATACCGTTTTGTCTACTGACATGATGATGGATTTCTACACTTCACTACACCTTTTCTAAGATTTTTTTTTGGCTGTTTGAGGACATATTTTGTTTGATGCCCCAGCGCTCCTGGACTTTTTTGTCTAGAGACTTGAAAATTATCCTCAGCACTCAACTACACCGATTTTAAAATATTTCTATTTTTAGATAAAAAGCTTACTGACCTTTTACGGCCTTGATCTGACGGATTTATTGATAACATCAAGATTCTGGAGAATCTACATTTTTTACACTACTTTGGATGTTCTCTTGTGAAAACCTCCAGTGATGTCATGCATAGAATTTATTCTGACCATATTTATTCTTCAATGATTTTTTTCAACATGACTGCCAATTTCGACGCTATGGTTGTTCAATAAGTGACTACGATGGTATGTTCTCCTTTATTCTACTTCCGGCTTGCTAGACTCGTTGATGCTTCACAAAAGCCCCTCTACGGAGGATTGGACCTTCTCCGTTTGCAATCATGATGACGAGTCATGTAATCTTTTAATTGTATTTCAGAGCAGTTAAGGTATCAGGTTTTTGTGGCTTTGGGGCGAATTAGAGGTTAATGCTGTCGGATCAAGCCAGGCAGAACTTTCTCGTTTGAAAGTCTGGTGGATAAATTGGCTTGTGTGGCTGTATCCAAAACTTTTCATTTGTATATGAAGTACGTTAGAAAACTGGAATATTTTGTGGCTTATTTTTGTCATAACGTTCTTCGGCCTTCAAGTGAGACTACAGGGAATAACTTAGGCGGACTCATCATCTCTGCAAGTGATGTTGTGCTTGAGTCTCTCCCATACACGTTGCATAATTCTCGGTTTGGGGGTCAATCTTCTGGTTATGTTCCAGGTTTCAGCTTCATCGATGACTATTAGGAGGATGCATTGGTTGCAGACCCTTCTTTCCAGGATTAATGGGATTTTCTTGTTCTTGAAAGTAAAGTTCGTTCTTATTTATTCATGCAGTAGTTTTGCTTTTCGGTTGATATTGCTAGGTAGTGCCAAAATTGCGATTTGTAAAGATTCTCTCTATCTCTCGCTCTTTCTCTCTCGGTCCGTCTTTCTCTCTCTCTCTCTCTCTCTATATATATATATATATATATATATACATATATATATATATATATGTGTGTGTGTGTGTGTGTGTGTGTGGAGAGAGAGAGAGAGAGAAAGAGAGAGAGAGAGAGAGA
The DNA here is from genome assembly GCA_963457665.1 of Thysanoteuthis rhombus. Lineage (NCBI taxonomy): Eukaryota > Metazoa > Mollusca > Cephalopoda > Oegopsida > Thysanoteuthidae > Thysanoteuthis > Thysanoteuthis major. Next base: position 66,206,904 of record OY735210.1, on the reverse strand, counting down.
TTGCGATGTATGATATAAAAAATCTTTTTCGAAATTATCTCCTGTCAGTACACGATTAATGTATCACTTGGCCAAGACAATTTAAACAGAATGAACAATTAAAGAAAATGGGACTGCTGCAGGAATCGAACCTGCAACCGATAGGGTTGCTCTATTTACATTGCCTAGGCCAAGTGATACATCATCCCTGTAATGTCTGGAAATCATTTCAAATAAGTTTCTATATAATATAACGGAATTTATAATCATTCTGTCGGATCATATATCCATTTCTTAACATACATACATACACACACACACACATGTACACACACACACACAAGCACGCATTATGCCTTATTATATAAATTCACGTGTTCCTGAGTATGATTGTATGTATGCTTGGAGTAAATGAATGATCATATTTATCAAGTATATTCTTATGCATGTGTATAAATAGATTTATACATCGATATATATATATATATATATATATATATATATATATATATAGACGTACACACACACACACGTGTATATATATATATATATATATATATATATATATATATATATATATATATATATATATATATATATCAACTGTGACTCAAATATCATATACTTTATTTGCATATATATTACATACTTATTATGCATAAGTAACGAGATATTTTTCTTGTTCTCCTGTGCATCCCCGAACGTCCAACTCAACACACATCAACATACATATACAAAGGTTCATGTTTATGTGTGCGTGAGTGCGTGTGTGTTTGTGAGTTTGTGGATTTTATGTATGTGCGCGTGTGCATGTATATGTGCGTGTAAGTTGAATGAGAAGAATGTTTGAAGAATGTGGGAAGCTCGTTAGAATCTTAAGAGTTGTAAAAAGAAGTAAAATGCTTTCAGATTCCACAGATTGGGAAGATTCCTATGAAGACGTCCGAAGGCTGAAGGAGGAGAATGGTAAGAGAATCGTTCGGGTAACTGCAGAACAACAGCAATAATAATAATAATAATAATAATAATAATAATAATAATAATAATAATAATAAGAAGAAGAAGAAGAAGAAGAAGAAGAAGAAGAAGAAGAAGAAGAAGAAGAAGAAGAGGGAGAAAAAGAAGAAGAAGAAGAAGAAGAAGAAGAAGAAGAAGAAGAAGAAGAAGAAGAAAAAGAAGAAGAAGAAGAAGAGGGAGAAAAAGAAGAAGAAGAAGAAGAAAAAGAAGAAGAAGAAGAAGAGGGAGAAAAAGAAGAAGAAGAAGAAGAAAAAGAAGAAGAAGAAGAAGAAGACGATATTGATGAAGACAGAAAAGAAGGAAACGAAGAAAAAGAATAGACAGAATATACAGCAATGTCAAAGACGTACAAGAAGAAAGAGATGTAAATGAAGGAAAAGAAGAAAGAGAAAGAAAAAAAGAATAACAAGGACAACAAAAAGTAAAAGATGAAAAGTAAATAAAAAGAGAAGAAACTAAAATGAACTAAACGAAGGAGCAAGAAGAAAAAAAGAAAGAAAGAATAGCAGGAAGAAATAGAAGAAGAGAGAAAACAGTAACGTTAATAAAAGGAGAGAGAGGAGAAGAAAAGTCGAAAGAAAGAAATAATAAAAAAGAGAGAATATGAGCAAGAGAGAGAGAGAGAGAGAGAAATAAGAAGGGAAATAAAATAATGAAGGAGGAAGAGACGGAGTGAAGAGAAAAAAAAAGAAATGAAAGAAGGGAGGTAAGAAAGAAAGAAAAAAAGTGTGGAAACATCTATTTGAAAGAACGGAAATTGAGTTGAAAGAGTGAATGAGATCGATAGAAATTAACAAAAAAAAGATGCAAAGAAATTCTAAGAAATAAAAAAGAAGGATTATCGAGGTGAAGAGTAAGAAAGTAAGTATAGAATGAAATATTAAAGAAAGAAAACTTATTAGAGGAGGAGAAAGTGAATGAACAATAAAGAAAGAAGAAAGGATGAAATATCAAAGGAGAAAAAAATAAGGTATCAAAGAAGGAAGAAGAGAAAAGAAACGAAATATTAAAAAAGAAAAAAGATTGAAAAAATCAAAGAGAAATGAATCAAATTTTAAACAAGGGATGAAAGGAAAATTAAAGAGGAAGAAGAAATGAAAATCAAAGCACAAAAAGAAATGACATGTTAGAGAAGGAAAAAGAATGATAGATTAAAGAAAGCAAAAAAGGAGGAAATATCGGAGAAGGAAAAAAAGAAAGAAATGTTAGGGAAGGAAGAAAAATGGAAAAAGATACGAAAGGAGTGATTGACAAAAAGGAACATATATAATGACGGAGGTATGAGTAAATAATGATGATGATGATAATAATAATAATAATAATAATAATAATAATAATAATAATAATAATAATAATAATAATAATAATAATAATAATAATAATAATAAAGTGGAGAATGAAGTAAAGAGAGAGATAATGAATGTAGAGAAGCTCATTTACGATTGATAAGAGTCAATGAGAGAATCGATGCCCGTAGCAAAGCAAAGTTCGTTTCCTGCTGGGGCAAAAGATAGAAAAATCCTTCAGATGTTGATAACGTTACTTGTCCCCTAAGATCCAGAGGGCTTTACGGTAGTGTGTCTTGTGTTGCTGAAGACAGACGTGTACATACGCACATATACGTGCACACTACTCACGTGCGCTCATACACACAAGCACTCGCACTCGCACGCACACACACACACACACACACACACAGAGGCAAGTAAGCGCGTGCACAAACAGAAGCTCATGCGAGTTTGAGCATGTTTGTTTTGCGTGTTGAATGAGAAATGTGAAGTGCTAAGTGAAAACATATTTCTCAACACCTTGTACCTATAAGACGTACTCAGCCATTGTTCTGTGGAAATGTGAGCATTAAATTATGTTTATTGATAGAAGACGTCCAAATTCTTCATTAATATTTACATGTATGTTCAAACACCCAGACAGGCACATGCATTGGTATTTAGTAAGCTAATCTTTGGCGGGCACAAGGCCACAGCCAGTGATGATCAAACTCAGTACACAATAGTAATGGTCGGTAGACAAGCACGATAAGCATACCCGGATGGAAGAGAATACCTATTCATCTTAGTCTGTTCATCTAATTATCTATCTCAGTCTGCTTATCTGTCGACATATATATTTGTGAGCATGTGTGTGTGTGTGTGTGTGTGTTTGTGTGTGTAGAGAGAGAGAGAGAGAGAAAGAGAGAGAGAGAGAGAGAGAGCGTATGTTAGAGCGATATATATAGAGAGAGTGAGAATGCTATTTATTAAGGTTAGTTGATTCTTGCACAAGACCTCATCATGGGAGAACCTAGGGAGGATCAAACTGTCTACTTTCGCAGTTGGTCAGCCAGGTGACAGAGGATCCGTCCCCTAGGCAGCACTCTTCTAGTACATCAAGACAGTAACGAACTTTTCGCTTGAACCCATGTTTCGATAAAAAGCCTTTCTAATCTGCTGACTCTGAATGTAACCTCAAACAAAACAATCTCAGTTGCACAAAATGTTATTAGGGTTCCGCAATGTTTTTTTCCAAAAAATGAAACAGGTTTGGTTAGTCTTTCAATAGAAACCGTCACATGACCAACATCTTTGGCAGCATGCCATATGGAGTGATCAATTAATGAATTGGAAAGAGAGGTGACAAATGAATAAGTTACTTATCTTGTTTTTTGTTGGGAAGTGATCACTAAAAAAAGTCTGAGTTTTCAAAAAACAAGCATGAACAAGATCAATTTAAGACACAGTTTCATTGTAAATTGAATCCCTCAACTAGAAACCTATTTGAAAGAATGTTTTTTTTTTTCGGAAATAATAAGGGGTAAATGTTTTCAGTCCTCTAGCTCCATTGGTACAGCCTGTATGAGTGATGTATGCATAGCCAGCCAGACAGACTAACTTAAAAACTGAAAAAACCAACGTTGATGTTAACAGTTTTGATCGATGATTTCTAAAAACTACTAGTGTCCTGATGAACCACAGTAGCCATCAAAGATTGCAAAAGCTTCTTTACCTTTCTTATGTGCATGCGTTCATGTGTTTGTTTTTTGCTTGTTCCAGCGCTTCTGGCCATACTGTTTTGGAGGTTTATCTTGATTCTGGAGAATCTAGATGTTTCTTGATAGTTTTTTTAAAAACTCAGTTTAGATGTTTTCCAATTGAAAACGCCATTGATGTCATGGATAGAATTCATTCTGACCATATTTATTCTTCGATGGATTTTCTCTACATGACTCCAAATTTGAGTAAAATTGTTGACTTTGATGGCGGCACGAACATCGTACACTTTTAGAAATTCATGCATAATCACTTTTCTAGCTTAGTATCTCTAATACTATCACATACTTTGAGAACTTCTATGGACCCGAACAATATAAAAATCGGATAACCTTAGCTCTACACATGGCTCGCTGGACCAACAAGTCAAGTGAACTACAGATTCTTCTCTCTTTGTTCGTCTGTGTGTGTCTGTGGCCGCTGCTGGTCACATTTTGGGTGCTATGACCTTGAAAGTTAGCATGAGTCAACCAGTAGGCACCCTCTAAAGACATTTTCCGGATTTTTTTTTTTTCAAACAAAAAATGCTTTTTTATTCTCTGAGGTCATTTTAGACCAACAATACCTAAATCTCATGCCGGTATATTTTTTTAGATAATTTCAGATAAAAGATTAATTTTTTTTAGATAATTTCAGATAAAAGATGAATTTTTTTTAGATAATTTCAGATAAAAGATGAATTTTTTTTTAGATAATTTCAGATAAAAGATAAATTTTTTTTAGGCAATTCCAAATAAAAGATCTATTTTTTTTTCAAATGATTTCAAATAAAAGACCTATTTTTTAGGTAATTTTAGATAAAGGTTCTATTTTCTTCAGGATAATTAGTTATGACACAGGTGCAGGCTACGGTGATTCATTCATGCGAGGTATGGATAACAATCACATCTCTGCAATATTTGTCGTTTGCTGGTGCCTGCTAATTAAACGACGAAAATGTCTATTGTTAGATCCAAATGCTGGTGCCTCTCTTATTGACAGGTGAACTTCGAATATATCGATCCAATTCTCAAAGGAGTCATATCGATTATTGATCGGTAAATTAAAGTTAATTAATCTTGAGGTTAACAAACAATCTGTGATTTCATCAGGGACAGCGGATCATTATTTTGATCGATTGATTTTTTTAAAAATTGAAATAAAATGTTAATGGACTACGACAATAAAATAGACAAAGATTGAAATTCAAAATTTGGAAACATTTCCATAACCACAAAAATTACGTACCAATATCTTAACAACTACAACAAACCGTATTTTAATTTTAAAAATCAATTTGAAGAAACTATGAAGAAGCGAAACGCGTACATCGACAATAAAAATTCATAATATTTTCCAAATTGTCATCAAGTTGTTCAAATCAGTTGACTGCAAGCTTACTCATTATACCTATATTCGTTTAAACACTCTCACTCTCATCGAGGCACATGAGCAAATCGTTCCATGTTACATCATGGCTCACCTGCTTATACGACCAAATATCATATGAATAATCATCAGAGTATCTGGAGTTTGAATTGCAATCGGAGCCCGTAAAAGGACCTTGTGGGTGAGGCTCGTTGCTTGTTATATTGACGTTCTTTGCTATATTCGCCTTTACCTTGTCATTAAGAACTCTGTTCACCACCGACCAGCTGTGCTCTGGCAAGCCTACAAGTGCATAGCATTGAATCTGCCACCGACACTATCATACCCATACCCGTGGGGGGTATGCATGTTTTGTGTACACAAAGAAGCCAGTGATAAGACTGAGGTACTTAATAGGGATGTAGAGAGGTTCTTGATACGGCTGCAGGGAGGCTCTTGATAGGGACATAGAACAGTAAAGAAATCAAAGGAACTAGAAAAGCATTAAAGGAAAATAAACAGAACCAAGAGTGGACAATTTAAGATTAAATTGAGGCTGACAGAGCAAAAGAATACAGGGAGGTATCTTTTGGGGAAGACCAGCTGAACTATGGGAGATGAGCCGCAGACAGGAGCAGAAGGGTAGAGGGACATCTGACCGGGATTGAGTTCACTATCCACGCATTTTGCATGATCAGTTGCTGCAGAAAGGTTTTAGAAAACAACGGGATCTTCTGGTCACTGGAGAAAAAAAACGAGAGATATTTATCATCACGGTGTGTTTTGCCTTGTTGTTCTTACTCCACGATTTTACAGCGTGTATTTTCGATCAGGGCACTTTTTTTTTTGGCAAATGCACCAGCACCAACAGTAACAATGGCACTGCGACAATATGCAGATCCAGTTTTGTACTTTAAATTATCATGACCTTATCTTTGATCCTCAAGTTCGTTCTTGGACCCAAGATGTCCAATTCTCATCGGATATATTATACGTTTCTCAGATAATGTATCCCTTCAACAAATAGGCTAATTTGAAAATCTCGTATCTGACAATAACCCTAGGTTCGGATTTATGTATATTTTTCTCTTGAAATATTTTAAGCTGGAATAATGCTAACTATTTTTGAAAACTATGTTAATGAAGAGGTGCAAAGTTGGCCTATTGGCACTAAAGATAAGAATGGTGATTTGAGCCATTACGATAAATGAATCATAATCATTTGCGAGTCTTACTGATCATTAGAAGATCTTTTTTCAAAGAAACATTTTGAGGGGGCAAAGACAGCTCACATTAGGTTTTGTTGGGTTACGGAGTACACTAGGCTCTTTAGGGAACGAAAAGGAATCTTGATCCTTTTTTTTCTTATAAAGACTCAGCATATTGATTTCAATTCCCCATTGAATCTAAAGAGTCTCTGCGCAGCGATATTGATAGCATCTCAGAGATAAATAGGCCTTAATGATGACGGCCGCACAACCGCCGGCTGCACTGCCGCGTTGGTGAATATTCCGACACGGAAAGGGGAAAAAAGATCATTGGAAGAGGTCTTAGAAAATATCTATGGATGCTTTTACTAAGTTTCAGCATTTTTTTTTTAGCTTTAAGTTTTGTTTTGCTTTTTGCTTCCTTTCTTTTCTTAATTTCAATTTAAAAATCACCCCGACTTCACACACACACACACACACACACACACACACACACACATCTATGTACATAGAGGGATTTCCTGCTTTTCGAAATTTGAGGATCTCTACAAAAAAGCCAAAATGGTATAAAGCAGAGAAGCAATTATCATTAATTTATAGGGCAACAATTTTGAGCGGTCCCAGACCAAACAAATAGTGATGATTGTATGTTGGAATGATTTGTCACAGGTTGGGGTAGTAGATGGTATAGGGGAAGTGGGGTAAGAGAGAGATAAAGAGGGTGTGTTGCCTCTATAACAGCTTGCTGCAAAACAAACCTTGAACAATATTCTCGTTTTTCTTAGTTTTTCAATTGGTTTTCGTCTAAAAAGCGAAACTTATTAAATATTTTTTCAAATTAGCCAAATTTTTGGCTATAGTAAATTTTTATTGCCCTACGTTAAAAAGAATCAACCAGGTGAAGCCGAGAAATGGCAAACTTGGCAAAGTAATTCTTTGCAATAATCGCAGGCTTCTTCATTCATTTACTGCTGACACTCGTAGATTTGAACTTTGCTAGATTATTTGACGATAAGTAATCGTCACATCCTTTTTCTTGTGTAAGCAGCTAAGTAGTTATATTTTGTAAGATTTAATAAGGAGTCTAATGATGGCAATATCATTTCCCTTGTGTGTGGAGCTCTGTAAATTCGCCATGACCGAGATTTTCGTTATATTTCTCGTGACGGTCGCGTTTCCTCAGGCCAGTATAGCGCTACGGATAGATGATAACAAAACATAGCCCTAGTCAAAAAGAGCCTCAGTTAAGGGTCGGCTCTATTACGTTTGGTCTGGCCTAAAAACACAAGTGTAGGGCTCACAAAGGCTAGTTTGTTTATCATTACTGCACATCTTAGCAAAAATAGTTGCACTTTTCCCACGGGCGCCAGTGACCATACTTCGAGCGTATGTCAAAATCAAGAATCGAGTGCTGATTTTCAAGGTAGGCATTCTCGGCTCAGAAGATTTGTGCAACTTGAAATCATTGAACTGACAACACTTTTCCTAATTTTCAAAAAAATATACCATTGGCTACACAATAGAAAGATGTTAACACTCTTATGCACGCAGCAACATATATAGAGAGAGAAACAGGGAAATATACTAGTATATCAAGATAGATATGTCTAGTCAAAGTGATACTCATCTGCTTACCTGTAATTCGCAAAGCTTTACTAATATTTATGCATAGACTTTTGTTCGAGGGTATAACCTATTTATCATGAATAAAGAGACCGTGTTTAACTGGAAACTTTGGAGATGAGGCTCACTGGCAAGCAACCAATTCAGAAATGAGGCCGTTGAATAATAATGATAATAATAATAATAATAATAATAATAATAATAATAATAATAATAATAATAATGGGTCAGATTCTAACCAACTTAGGAATCGAAGAAACTTATGGTGACAGTTTTGGTTGAGAGTTTCTAATAATAATAATAATAATGATGATAATAATAATAATGATAATAATAATAATAATAATAATAATAATAATAATAATAAGGCAGTTTTGGAGAATGACAACCACAAACTACTGTGGGACTTTGACATCCAAACTGACCACCTCATCCAGGCAAGAAGGCCGGACTTAGTAATAGTAGACAAAAAAAGGAAGGCCTGCCAAATAGTAGACGTTGCTGTGCCTGCAGACCATAGAGTAAAAAAGAAGGAGGGTGAAAAAAGGGAAAAATACCAGGACCTAGCAAGGGAGTTAAGGAAAATGTGGAACATGAAAACCAGGGTAGTACCGGTCATAGTGGGAGCACTAGGAACTGTCCCCAAAACGCTGAGGGAGAGACTGGAGGAGATCGGGATTAGGGGGAGGATAGAGACCGTACAGACCACAGCGCTACTTGGAACTGCACGGATACTGAGGAAGGTGCTAGAGATATAAGTACTGCAACGAATAGTAGCTCTGTCATGATATGCGAAAGAGGGAGGAGACGTTAGCTGAGGACCTGAGGAGACTTATTGTCACTCAACCTTCAGCGATAACCACTGGGCAACCGGTGTGAAACTGTAAATCGCAGAATTACTGCGACCTATGAGTACTAGGAGAGGAGGGCTGGAGACTTGAGGAGACTTGCTGTCACTCAAACTCCAGCGGTTACCGCCAGGCAACTGGTGTGAGATTCCAAATAATAATGGGTCAGATTCTGACCAACTTAGGAATCGAAGAAACTTATGGTGACAGTTTTGGTTGAGAGTTTCTAATAATAATAATAATAATAACATCCTTACCTCACATAAATGAATCACCGAGGCCCGCACGTGTACCAGAACTAATTATCTAAAAATTTACCTAAAATTTAAAAAAAAAAAAGATCTTTCATCGAAAATTATCTTTAAAAAAGATAAATCTTTTATTCAAAAAAATTATCTCAATAATACCAGCACATGATTTGGACATAGTCCATAATGAATAATGAGAAACTGAAATGCGAAATTAAAATTAGCAGACACAAAATTTGAAAAATAACGTTTTTTATGTGGTGCCTAGTGGTGAACTCATACACATTTTCAATGTTGTAGGCTCACACTTATGACCAGGTGCGTCCGCGTACAAACACACGGACAATCAAAGAGAGGAGAATCTGTAGCCCACACCGTTGGTTGGTCGAGTAAACCATTTATGAGGCTAGGATGATTCTATAATAATAATAATAATAATAATAATAATAATAATAATAATAACCTATCACCATCACAGTCATTAATTTAAAAAAGTTATGAAAAAAAATGGCGTCGAAGAGTAAATATGGCCAGTATAAGTTCTATTTCTGGCATTATCCACTGAAAAACATTTAAGAGTGAAAAAAAAAAATCTTGAAACACGTAGAGTCTGGAGAATCTCAATGTTATTATTAAACCCGTAAGAATAAAAACCAAGAAAGGTCAAAAAAGCTTTCGAGGCACTGGAAAACACAACCACATAAACAAACACATAAACACACAAACATAGGAACACAAAAACATATGTATAAAAAAAGGATAGAAGCCTCCACCATCTTTGATGGCTATAGTTGTTCAATGATGATAAGGATGATGATGATGATGATGATGATGTTGCCCTCTTTTGTGACCACATCAAAATAGCCGACTCCCAAAAGCGCAACCATAAGCAAATAGATGAAGAAATTGAGTTGAAATAAACAAATGATTTCTCTTTCATATTTATTCGCTATTGACTTGGAACGCCATTTTTTCTCTATTCCATATTTCAATGGTAATCATAAACACTTCAAAAATTTCGCACGATATGAAATGATTTTTCTTCTTTTGTAATATAATAGAGATAAAGATGAAAAATATAAATGTTGAATCAAAGTATACACTCAAACACACGAGAAAAAATACAATCTATTAATCATAACGAAAAGTATTGTGAGTCACAGTTCAAACGAAAAGAACAGAAACAACTGGTGATGAAAATGTGACCTTCTCGTTTTTTTTGAGGGGGGGGGGTGCTTTCTATTTGCTCCAAGTAGACCTCTGCGGCAAGGGTCAGGTTAATGTTGAAAAAGTAGAATGAAATAGAATAACAGATTCACTTTCGAAATGAAGTAAGACACATATTCACACACTCGAACACACACGCTCACACTTGTGTTCATACACACTAACTCACGGATGCACTCTTACATACACACAACTTCATACTCACACACACACAGTGACATCCACATGCACTTTAGCAGACTCACACTTGCAAACGGACTCACACACTTACACTCACAAGCACACTTACACACCCACATTCACACACACTCTAAAACACTCACACATACATAATCATATGCACACACTCAATCACACTCACACACTCTCACACACATTCACATGCTCATAAACATAAATTTGCACACACACACACGCATACTAACGCGAACACACTCACCCAGAGCAGTGTTGCCCATTATAATTTTGTTAAATTCTTTTCTTTTTTTTTTCGAATGTGGGTGCCCAGTATTGTCAGTTACAGTGCTTTTACTTTTAAATTTTCGAATTTTGGAATTAATATTCAATTCGAAAAATTCAAAACGGGAACATAAATCATAAAGCACCCCTGACACACGAAGTCTATTTAATATTTACTAAGCTTTGCTTAATATGTGCCAAAGATTTTTCAGTCATGGGTGAAGGGAATTTTCTCCCGGAAGTAAATTGATTGGCCCAAATGGACGCCAATTAGAAAAAAGAAATTCCTCAAATACTTGATATTTGGTTTCACTTGGAACCTGATCGTCCTCTGCGAATTTGTTACAACACTGAAGGCTTAATTAATGGCAAAACTGGATTAATCATCAAAGTTTGTAATGGACTGTGAGAGGGGCGGGAGACTAGTTAACTATTACTCTTTGCTAAGACACCCGATATAAACACTCTTTTATTGAAAGATAAGGTTGTTTTGTTTACAAAGTCATTCAGCCTTACGAAGTGGAAGATGATTTTAATATTTCAATAAACAGTTTTATGGATTGTTTACAAACTCGTTCGGCTCAATTGCAAACTTAAGACGATTTTAGTTTTTCTTATGAATCGTTTCAACTCTATATATCGTCCTTACGAACCATCGATTATCAAACTGAACTACAAAAGTTGATCAATTCACTAAAATAATCCTACTAATGAAATGATTTTAAATTGTTCCAACTCCAAAAATAGTTTTTGTTGGTCTTTTTTGCGCTGAGATGAGTCATCTTAAACTGAGTTATCTTCGCACCTACCAGCCACGCGCTGAAAAGTTGGCGTTCAGATGTCGGCATGGGGTAGACTTCCACGAAGTCAGGTCACGGAGAGATAAATAACTATACATAGATACATCCTAAGGTCGGACTATCATCCTTTTTTAAGCATGTCTATATTACAAAGTACTAACGTGTGTGTTAGGTCGAATTTTGAAAAAGAAAAAAAAATCATCGATTACTGCTTTTGCGCTCTCAGAAAACTATTCTGTCGAAAAATATTTTTTTTAATGTTTTTTTCATCTAAGATTTTCTCAAAAACTGTTTGAGCGCGATACATAAAATAAAATACTATGTATATATTGAATCAGCATCATCCGGGCTGATTTCTTTATCACCTAATTGAACCTACTCACATGCTAGGGGGTTCAATGCTTTTTTATCATTTCTGTTTAGGTTTTAATTCGTATCTTCGAAGACAGCGGTTCAATAACCGAGTGGTTAGAGCCTAGGAAAATAGATTTAGAGGAATAAATTCAAACTCTGACTCTGAATGTTTCCTTTCAATTTTTTATGCTTTCAAAATATCCAACCGTCACACCCCAATTTGTCAAATTTGATAATTTTTTTCAAGTTTTGGATGGGATTCTATTTACAAAGTAATTATAATTCTAAACCAGATCCTCACTTTCCATTCGTCATTAGGAAACTGCAGATATGATTTCTTTTTCTCTCAGTGTCAATTTAATTATTACTTCGTCTAAATTATAAGAAGTAGCATTTTTTTCCTTTTAATTTCATGTGCTTTCGATTTTTTCGACCTTCGAACCCTCTGGAAATTTGTCAGATTCGAGAAAGGAAATATTTGGAGGTATTATAAAAGGATGTTGTATTTACTATGTAACCGTAGTTCTAAAATGCTGCCATGATTTCCATTCGTCACAGTGACCATGGATTTACATTTATCTTTCTCTCGGTGTTTATGTCCTGTGGCCCGAGGTTGCACCCTGGCCTGTGCGGGTCCGCCTTGGATTGAGTGCTGGGTCAACCGGTGAGAGACCACAGAGAAAAAACAAAGGCATATCCAAAATCCTCAGGCCACAATTTACCTTCAACATATATTTTATCGTCTAATTTTGTGAAAATTAAACTATCAATTTCTATGGGGGTCTGCACTCGCGCTCACCTGAAATGAAACTAATTTTATTGCTGAAGAAAATCAGTGAGAGCCACAATTGACGAACATTTAGAAACGTGTTAATATAATCGACGGACTTAGTTCATTGAGAAAATTTTAAACCTGTCTTTCAATTTCACGCACTTTCAATTTATTAGACCTTCAAGCCTTCCGGTAATCTGCCATTTTGATAAAGGAATTACTTAAAAATTTCATATGATGGGCTTCTATTTAAAATGAAGCTATAATGCTTAACGACATCCTTACATTTCATTATCATAGGAGACCACGAATATGAATTTCCCTTTCTCTCAGTGCTTATGCAAGTTTGACAGAACATTTCAAGGAATCTAACCCAAAACTGACAATAAAACATGTTTTCTCGGAGCAAAAACTCTAACGCTACTGCTAACCATAATCCAAACCCGAACATAAAATAAAACTTGGACACAATTTTTTTAGTTCGCTTTGACACGTGCATAACTAACACCAAAAGTGATTAAATGAATTCTCAGTTTTCAGAGAAATTAATCTTCAAGTTTTCAAGAGAGGGCATGCGTGCCTGTCTGGAGTTTTTATGAAATCTCTATAAAATATAATTTACATTCCAGTGTTTTAAGATTTAGAGGGTTTTTTTACCAGGCAGCGACAGATACCTCAGCTAGTCAAAAGTGAGTCAAAAATGTAAAGTAGATCTTGACAATTTGAAAAAAAATTGATCATCTATTTTATAATCTAAAATATAATTGCACAAAATTATCTAAAAGTACTTGATTGATAATCATAAAAATAATTCAAGTGAAGGATTGGCTTGATGCAGTATTGCCATCCATATTTTTGATGCGGTTAAATGTAACAAAATTGTGCCTAGATATTCCACATCCAGACAGATATTTTTTGATTGAAGAGATATTTTCAAAACTTTTTAGAAATAGGTAAATTTTTTAGATAATCATCTAAAAATACCTAAAAGAATTAAAATGATCATATAAAATGTTTCGATATTCATCCATGAAATATCTATTTTTCTAAGATATTCATCTAGAAATATCTAAAATATTTAGACCTGAATCGAATATCCCAAATAACTATGTTTAATCTCGTGCAAATTCAAATATATCTTAATTCCGTCATGGGGACTAAAAGTCAGTGAGGTCATTTTTTATTTTGCTTAAGTTTAAGAAATTAAGTTTAATGTTTAATTACATTTCATTTTTATCATTGGTTGCTAAAAAGTCTTAATAAATACGCAATGTATTTTTCGATGTTTTTTTTGGTACTTTGCAGGTAAATTAGATACTTATAGATATTTTTTTACATAATTCTCGATAAATATTTGAGATGAAGTGGTAACACAAGCACAATATGATGAGACTAATGTTCCAACTTCCAATGTACCAACAGTTCAATATCAGTGAAAAGCATCGTTAGGTCACCCTTCCGGAATAGACCACTTTTGAAAACCGGATGCTAATTTCTATAAACACTGAAATATATTGCTATTGGGGTAGATGCAGGAATTTTTACCTCCCTTCATCTGCCTCCAAATTCAATCATTTCTTCCTTAAGCCATAGCCCACCCTACCACGAAATGTCACTGAGAAATTTTGAGGATATCTTGTTAACATGAGTAGATATCAGTGGCAAATAGTGCATTGTATCTCGGGTGTGCTCTTTGCTATGGATGCACAGAAACGTAAATATATCTTAGCGTTTGTAAAAAGCAATGGACTGATGGAAACTTTTTGGCACAAGGAGGTGGTCCTCTTGAGCTTCGGTAAGGGATGCATTTGTGACCCCTGGAAAAATACTACAACACATTTGCACTAACTTGTTTTAGAATTACGTTTATTCCATGGATTTTATTAGTTTTGTCTTCGAATAAGTTTTCAATAAAAGTTCATAGTTTTCATCCACTTTTTTCATATTTTTATCCAATTTTCGCATTTTCTTAACAGATAGACAGTCTATACACAGAAGAATTGGCATATTTTGGATTCCTATCGCCTTATTTGACCAAAAGTGATTCCAACCTTTTCTTGCCGTGTAATTTTTACTACTTTGGCTTGATGTAGGTGTTAATTGACCTCAGAGCTATGTGTATTGTATGCACCCTGCGTGGACTCGTATTAACGTACTGACAGCTGCTACTTGTTCTGTTTTACACCCCTTCCCACTACACAAACAACAGGATGAATATTTACCCAATTTCGAAACTTTGTTTTTGTACAACTTTCGATTCCTTTGAGCTATTTAGAAGAAAAAACGTTTTCGGATCCTCAGTCTAGGCTCTTCCAGAAAATATATTAATTGGGATCCTGCCCTTGGACAATTCTGACTTGATCACCCTAATGATAGCGCAATCGGAAATAAAAAGGAAGCCTCCACTGAATATATCCATTTGTGTCCTCAACCCTGGAAATGTATGCTTTGCCCCCACTCCGGTAATATATGCTTTTGCACCCCCTCTCCTTAAGAAAGTGGCAGCAGACACACATGGTGGTCTCAGTTGTAAAAATTAGAGAATTAATGGAAATAGAATTTCATTAATTCTCTTGTCTCTTTCTATTTGCTCGCTGTTTGCAACATCGAATGAAAAAAAAAAAGATTTTTTACTATACATTGCTTTTTATAGGCCCTAAAATATTTTTGTGTGTTTGTGTATCCTTAGTAGAGAACACACCCAAGATATGAAGCAACATACGCCACTGGCTGATAGATAAATATATATAGATAAATGGAAAACATCTTTCAATCTAAAAAAATCCTGGATCCGCGCCGAAATTCCACCAATCCTTTGTTGCCACATGTTTTACCATTCCAGAAAATTTCATTGAAATTCGTCAAGAATTTGTGGAGATAGGGAGCGGACATGCAACTATGATGCCGGTATTGTAACTGTAAAAACTTCCTGAGCTATATATATATATATGTATATATATATATATATATATATATATATATATATATATATATATATATATATATATGTGTGTGTGTGTGTGTGTGTGTGTGTGTGTGTGTGTGTGTGCGTGTGTGTGTAGAGAGAGAGAAAGAGGGAGAGACAGAGACAGAGAGGGGGAGAGACAGAGACAGAGAGAGAGAGTTCCTGGACCTGCTTCAAAGTTTAAGCATTTTTTAGTAACCAATGGTCCAACCTTCCACAAATTTTCATTGGATTCGAGAACTTTTGGGGGTATTGTGAGAACAAACAGAGAGAAAGGCAGAGAGCCAGATATCAGAAGATGCATTCCAACTTTTTTTGGCCCTGTTCTCCGAAATCTTACAAATACATTGTGGATATGCGATAAAATGGAATTTAATAGCCGGAAATTTGAAAAAAACATCAATTATTATTTTGGCATCTGCGTGACTGGTGTGGATAAAGTATATATTTTTTTATTATGATTAGACCACATGTTAAAACTGTATGGTAATTTCTTTACTAATCTAAATACATGCGGTAAACACCAGCAGTAACTAGCGCCTGCTTGTAAAATCCAAAATACACAAATTACAAACCACTTGAAAATTGGTTCGTATATTTTTATAATGATTGAATGACATTTTGGAAACGTATGTTCGTTTCATTGCAGCAGTGTTGCCAACGCAACAAATATGTTCGGGTTAGTCTGACAGCCAAAAAGCGCCAAATAAAACAAAATAGCCAGAAAACACCCAAAATGGCCGGAACAAAATATGTTAAAAATGGCCAACATTTCTGCGCTAACGATTCTTGCACTGCTTAAGCAAGATACACGCTTAATTCAACGCAAAAAGTTAGCAAAATCCTGTATTCACAAACTAAAAACTGCAGGAAAATCAGATCATATAATTGCATTTTGAAGACAACACATAGCATGTCAAAACCGTATGTTAAACAGACTGAAGTTCGTGTGTAGGCTGATTTTCTTGCTTTCTTCATTCAGTTCATCAAGCATTAGTTGGAGGTCGTGTAGGTTCTCTGCGAAAAGGACGATGTCGTTTACAAATCTGAGGTTGATCAGATATTCGCCGTCTATTAAGATTCCTTTATTTAACCAGTCTAGGTTTCTGAATATCATCTTGAAGCAGGTTGTGAAGAGTTTGGGTGAGTTGGTATCACCTTGTCTTATTCTTTTCTGAAGCTGAAAGGCCTCCAAGTCTTTATGTAGTCTGATAAAGGAGCTGATGTGACTGTATATATGTTTCATCACTTCGACATATATTGGATCTAAACCTTGTCGAGTGATGGTCTCCATGACCTTAGGGATTTCAACTGAGTCGGAGGCCTTTTTGAGGTCGATAAATGCTACAGCAAGTGGCATCTTGTATCCTGCTGCTCTTTCTTCCAGCTGATTTATCGAATGCAGGTGGACCATGGTCGAGTAGCTCCCTCAAAAGCCAGTTTGTTCCTGTGATTGGTTTTCATCCTGTGCTTTCGTAATTTGGTTGGTGATGAGTTTTGTGAAAAAATGAATAACTTCTACCAAGTTATTAAGTGAAGAAAGAATCAGTTTATGATACGTTTGAAAGTTGATCGTAATCCCAACTTGCTCATTTCATCAAGTCATACAAAGGCTCAAAAAAGTTTGATTTTTTATTAAAAGGTGTAATCAAACAACGTATTCATCAAATATTAATGCAAAAATTGATACTTTTTAGAGCCTTTGTATAACTTTGGGGGCCACTTCAAAGCGATGATTAACAGATATTACTCATTTTAGTTGTAAAAAAAACTCTCCTAAAATATTACAAAGTTCATATAAAAGTATTAAATACTTTATTAAAATTGAGATTGATTACTTATATTTCCTTTGACATATGGCACAGAATAAAAATTAAAACCACTATAGAAAGTTTATTCAATCGAATTTACAGAAGAAAGGTTCTAAATAAAATGACTTAATTTGAATTCAGTTAAAATATTCGTACCATAATGCTGACATTCTGATCTGATGCACTCTGAACGGACACGATTGTTACTTAGTGTAGTCCTTCTGACTGATGCCTTTGTCTTGATGCCTTTTAATTTCTTGTCCGACTGGAATGTAAGCAGTAAATGGATTATCAATATACCAGTACGGCTACGATGCTGGGGGTGATAACTTTTTGAAAATTCCTTGGTCCACACGAAAGGGAATTTTTTGTTTCAGAAAAAATTTATGTTGATTCAACAATGCTTGAATTGATTAAGTAAGTGAATAGAATTCATTCAATAAAAAAGTAAATGTTTGAACGAACGTAAAGTCATCTTTCCAGGTATACAGCTGCAGTGTAGGACCTCTCACAACGCCTTGTCACCCAACGCCCCCGTGTCTTCCAGCGCCCCTTACTCCCCTCCATTATCATTGTCCCATTCAAGTCTTCTAATACCCTAAAGGGTGGTAGATACTATATACACTCAAAATATCTTGATCAAGCGCGGAAAATTTGTTGCAACGGCTTAATTATGTCAGTCGCTTTGGCTTAAGAAATCTTTGATAATTCTTATCAGTGACGATTGGATCTTTGATTGCAATCGGGGGCAAAACACTGAACCATGATGACCGTGTGATTGTAACCCTTTTGGCATCTACGCGTGAAAATCGATAGGTATCACTAAAAGTTATCAGAATCTTTCATCAAGTATAAACTGAATGTCCTATATAAACAAAATATACGAAATTACGGTCGAAATAACAAAAACAAACAAAAAAGAAAACGGCGAAAAAGAAACGAGTACAACTATCCTAGTATTAATTTAGAATGAATTCTATCTCAACTGGGATCAGAAGTTCGGTCATGGCGTCAGACTTTACCCTTCTACTGGAGGCAGGAGTCGACAAGAAATGTGCAGAATTAGTTATCCATCAGTATAATGTATGACTGCATATTCCTGAAGTGAATAAGCAAAGAGTGTTACAGCTTGAACGTTTTGCTCATTCGCCTTCTTTACCTGATATTGCACATGTGGGTTACCATTTATTCTCGTCTTACAAAATTATTAATGAAAAATAAACGGAGAGAACTTTTTTCGCCATTCAATACTTAAGAAGGTTTTTTCTTTACGCATCTTGCATTTTTTTTTCTTTTCATTGTTCTGTCTTTCATCTTTTCTATCCTCTCACTGTTTTTCCCGTTACAATTTCCTTTCTATCTTTATCGTTCCTATTTAAGATCGTTTTTAAAACTATTCGATTCTCTTTTTTTTAGTTCTTAATGTTTCTTTTCCGTCATGACAAATGCTACTACTACTACTACTACTACTACTACTACTACTACTACTACTACAAATAATAATAATAATAATAATAATAATAGTAATAATAATATTAATAATAATGATAATAATAATAATAATAATAATAATAATTATGATAATAATAATAATAATAATAATAATAATAATAATAATAATAATAATAATAATAAGAAGAAGAAGAAGAAGAAGAAGAAGAAGAAGAAGAAGAAGAAATAGGAGGAGGAGGGAGAGGAGGATGGGGAGGAGAGGAGGAGGAGAAGAAGAGTACCAAGAATACTTGCAGAAGCCAAGAAACTGGTTTTCAAAATGGAGGATCATACGGCCAAAATAGAACTGTTTCGTCGATCATAGAACTGGCTTTAACTCGGGTGGCGTAGGGATAAGGAGTGAAGGTGGTGGTGGGTTAATGATGATCATGCAGACGAGGCAGCAGTTGCATTAGGGATCTGATGGAAGAAGTGAGCGATAGCAGCAGATGGGGCAGGGATCCCTCCAAAAGCGGGTCTCTTTTGGTCGGAACGTCCTGATAACATCTTTCGATACCGCAGATAAGAGAGAAAAAAAGATTAAATACATAATAGCGAAAAGAATTAAAAGAAGAATTGCCCCCACCTCCCCGCGAAAAAAGCGGCGGGGTCCATAAAAACTAAAGACATGACGGCAGTTGTGGGCCGCTTATTATAGGGCTGGGTAAACGGAGAGTATGTTGGGAGAGGATGAAAAGTAGGGGTTTTGCAAAGAAAGAAAGGAGAGCAACGATAAGCGAAACGCTGTATCGACCCCCCGGGGCATCCCAGAGACTTAACCCCTTTAATTTAACTATATCGATTTAACGTTTCACGGTTTGTGTTCCTTTTCTCGTCAACCACCACATTTGCCGTCGTTTCTAACGACGTTATTTGTTCGTCTGATAGAAACCATCAACCAAAACTGTCACCCAAACTGCCAACATCAGTTCCTTCATTTTTAAAGCTGGTCTACATGTGTTATGCGTACATGTCACAGTAGTGGAGCTAGAGGGCTGAAAATTCCAACATTTGCTCCTCATTACGTCTAGAAAAACAGATCTTGTGTTTTTTCCGAAAATTCCTCCTTAGATAGGCTCCCAGGTAGTGGGGTTCAATTCACAATCTAAGGCTATGCTGGATTGTTCCCTTATCTCATAACCGCTTTTTTTTCTGGGAATTTGGACGTTTTTAGTGATCACTGCTCAACAAAAAGCAAAAATAACTCATTCATTAATCATTCCTTTTTTCCAATTTTTGAATTGATCACCCCCAACACAGCATGTTGCCAAAAGACGTCAGTCACGTGACGGTTTCTATTGAGTGACTAACCAGACCAGTCTTTTTTTTTTTTTTTTTTTTTGTTGCTCCACCAAAAAAAAGAAGGAAAACTGCATCCGACGCTCATGATAAAGAGACAATTTGTAATCTTGGCGACAATGGTGGTGAATGTTGGCCGACATGTTTCACCATGGCGGATAGAGTGGTTGTGTTCTGAGCTTGAATCAAACGAAAATTAAAGGGTGCTGGGATAATCAGTGGGAAGGATGGGAGTTAAGAAAGAACAGAAGGAAGCAGGAATGGAGGGACTGGCGAAGGGCGGGTAGAAAAGAGAAGTGAGATTTAAGGGGAGAGAGGAAGAGAGGAAAGAGAGAGAAAGAGAGAAGGGGAAAGGTAAGAAGCATTAAAAGAGCCAAAAATGAAAAGAGGGGTAGGTGTTGATATAAAAGAGAGAAGCTAGTCCATACTGAAAGCTAACGTCCATAATTTTGAAGAACGGAAGCCTAAAAAGAAAAAAATTGATTGAGTTACATTTTTTTTTCTCGCCGACTTCAAGCTTCTTCACTTGCCTTAGATGGTCCGATATTGTTGTAATGACAATACCCAGTATCTGAGATATTTTCTCTGACAGTTTGGCGTGGCTTTTGTTCGACCAATATTCTTCGATTGTTCATTTTCAATTGCTGATGGACATTCTCTGGCCTTTCAATCTTCAAGAATCTAATCTCCACTACGAAACTTTTGATCGGGGATGGTAACTTCTTCACCCCAGCCCCCTTGCTCAGCAAGTATTGGAAGCTGTTTGAGACACAATGTGACCAAGTTTATACTTGTGCAAGATGATTTCATCTTCAGATTGAAAAGTCCACTCCGTATATAGATAACTCTAAAAATAAACGGTGAATATTTGTGAGAAGAGCACATTTTATTCTTTAAAACGATCTATGTATATTGGTATGATATCACAACAAAAGATTGCTATCTAGAATCGGCTATCATTTTCCGAACAAACTAATATATATATATATATATATATATATATATATATATATATATATATATATATATATAACATATATATATATGGGGGGGTCAGTGAAGAGAGAGCAAGAGGGATGCATTTTTAAACTGGCGCGAAATTATTCAATATAAATTAGTATCAACTTCCGAGGTAAAACACAGGCATGAAACTACTCTCAGTGATGATGATATTTACGAATTGATATTAAGCAAGTCTTGAAAGTGCTCAAGGCCGTAAGTGCAAGGCATCCACTGAGAATCGATCTCTCAACAACAGTAATGGCTAACTACGGCCAAATAAATATTCAATAAGGTCAATTGAGAGTTGCTACGAGCGTGGGCCACTCAATGAGAACCAAACTGCAGTAGTGGTGGTTTGCAAAACTACTTTTCCAGATCCATTTACCATGCTTGGGTTCAGATGGCTCAAGCATACTGTAGTGGGATCGTCTGCACCCTAGCAATTTTTTTCGATCGTTTTTAGTTTTTCTTTTACATTATTTTTGATGACTTTTTAGATTATGATTTTACATTTTTGTGAGTTCCTCAGATATGTTGCACCTCCAGAGCTCTGATGCCCTCTGCAAATGTGGGGTCTGTGGGTACCCGATGGAGATAGAAGTCGCTACATTATTCAATGTCTTAGAGACGATTGCTCTTGGAAATGCTTGGAAGTGGTTTCCTAAACTTTCAAATGGCGAATATGATTTGAATGATTTCAGCTCAATGTGGAGGAGGATTTTTTTCTTCTTCCCAATCCTGTCTATTTCAC
The DNA here is from genome assembly GCA_963457665.1 of Thysanoteuthis rhombus. NCBI lineage: Eukaryota > Metazoa > Mollusca > Cephalopoda > Oegopsida > Thysanoteuthidae > Thysanoteuthis > Thysanoteuthis major. The sequence goes on along the minus strand of OY735210.1, from coordinate 66,184,656 downwards.
TTCTACTTTTTCTTGTTTTCACCATTCTGTTTTTTGTTCTTCCAAATTAAGAGATTTGCAGGAAGATTAATGAATGATTTAAGGAAATGAACAAGAATCTTTGGTTTTGCAGTTTTTTGTTTTTGGAAAAAGGAAAATTGCATCTGAACTCTCTTTCACCGAATGAAAAATGTTTCTCATTCTCTTTTTTTCTTGATTTCCTATTTCCTTTTTTCTTTAGTCAATTTTCTTTCTTTGTATTTTTCATCTTTTCTTTCTTTCTTCATATCTCTCTTTACTTCTTTTTCAACCCTATATTCACTCATCTTCATTCCCTATTTGACTTTCATCCTTCTTTTTGTTTCATTCCCTTTTCTCTCTTTTTCACGTCTCTTCTTCTTTTTGTACTTCTCTTTTTCATTCTTTCTTTCTTTTTCCTTTCTTTCTTTCACGTCTTCCTTCACCAGTATTAGAAACAAAACTGTTAACATGGTTCTCTTTCAATTCTTAAGTTGGCCTGGCTGATTATGCATGTATCACATGCATAGGCCGCACCAATGGAGCTAGATGGCTGAAAATTTGAACATTTACTCCTCCTTATATATATTTTTAAAAAAACTTTTTTTTTTACTTTTTTCTCCAAATACTCCCAAATACCTTTTTAGAGTGGGTTTCTGCTTGCAATGTAAGTTTATGTTAAATTGATCCCATAGTTTATGTTTTCAAAAAATCAGACCTTTTCAGTAACTTATCTATTGTTTACCCCCTTCTCCAATTTTTGTAATCGATTACCCCCAACATGTCGTACTGACAAAGACGTAGGTTGCTTGGCTGTTTCTTCTGAGTAACTAACCAGACCTATTTTTTCTTTCTTTCCTCTCCATCTCCTTCTTTCCTTCTCTACTTAGATACCTTATTTAAATTCTACCTTTCTTTCCGTTTAGCTTGTTTCTCTTTCTATCTTTCCCTTTTCCTCATCCTCTCTACTTCCCTTCTTTTCATTTCACGCATTACCCCCCACTCTATATATTCCTCTATCTCTTCTTCCTTTCCATCGTTCTTCAATCCTTTACTCTTCCTTTGTTCTATTTTCGTTCAATGTTTCTTTCGAATTTTCGTTTCTCAAACGCAAAATGAAATTGAAACTTTACGCTCTCAGAGAAAGTGGGTCCCTGAAATTCAAACTTTACGTTAACCCAGCACCAGATTCACAAGGTCCCAGAAAAAGCAATGGATTCTTAAACGCCTGTTAGTCTGTTCAACACACACACACACACACACACACACACACACACACACACACACATATATATATATATATATATGTGTGTGTGTGTGTGTGTGTGTGCGTGTGTGTGTGTGTGTGTATATATATATATATATATATATATATATATATATATAATGTGTACTTTAGAGAGTGAGACAGACTCGGGAGTGAAGTTTCTGGTGGTAAGGTTTTATTAATCCTTATATGTCAATAGACCATACATGTTTCGGGATTTCTCCCATCATCAGTGGTGTGCGTTGTGTGAGTGTGAATTAAAATGTACCATGTGGAACCAGAGTCCACTGCCAGCGGCTATGCATTGTGGGTAAGTTTTGTTGTCAGGGCTACTAGAGGCCTCATGCTGAATGAAAGAATATATATATATATATATATATATATATATATATATATATATATATATATATATATATGTGTGTGTGTGTGTGTGTGTGTGTATGATTTTTCTCAGAAAGTCGATTCTATAATTAATTGTACTGTTGCTTTGGCTTGACAAATCAATAATATAAGAATTGTAATTCATATGTTTGTCTATTAAAGAATTGAAAATGCTATCTGAAATACGATCGACGTTTGAGTGAATGAATAGCCCATATGTGTATTAAACAGACTAACAGGCTTTGAAAAACTCTGCTTTGTTTGGGACCCTGTGAATCTATTTGTTGGATTAGGGTAAAGTATGCATTTTAGGGGCTTATTAATTTCTCTAAGAGGAAATTTCATTTTGCGTTTGAGGAAGGAAAATTTGACAGGAGAGACATTGAACAAGGGAGGAGCCACCTATGATGAAGAGATGAAGAATGTCTTATGTAGTCAGCCAGATCGGAAGGGTGGCCCATGATTGGTTTGGTGAACGGCTGACGATTCGGATGGCGGCTGGTATAATTCAATTGGCTGAAAAAAAAAAAAACATTTACATGGCTTCATCATCAGTAGCAGCAACAACTGCAACTTTTTAGTGTCCGTTGTCCGTCCGACATAGACTTCATGCAGGATTCGCTACACCTCTTTATCATGGACGTCGCAGAAATAATACATTCTGAACTTCTCTATTCCGAAACGCCTCCTTATTTTTTGCTGGTGCCGTTTTCCCCGTATGATCTCTGGGGATTCACATTGTGAGTAGTAATGCCCGGCGTTTGTGCGACGCTTTTAAATATCAACCCATTAATTGTAGAAGATTGAAATTTCAGTCATTGCAGTTCCCTGGCACAACTGCGAATGACGAAAGTTTCTATCAGACATACAATTGACCCTTCCACTAAAATCTCCACATTTTGAGTCATTCTAGTGCACTGTTTCCAAAAGTTGATTCCCCGGAGCCCTAGGGTTCCACAAACAAATTATCGGGTTCTGTGAAATATGAAGTTTTTCAATAAAATTTAATAAACAAATTATTTTATTGAAAAAAAAATGGAATTCATCGTTCACAAAAATTATGTTTTTTATGGGTTAATTTTTCCCCTAAGAAGTTTATTTTCCGTTTAATCACTTACTAAAATTGGTTTGGCAACCACTGATCTAGTGTTCGGGATAATTACGCATTTACCATTTGTGTCAATGATTGGTTTCCAAGCCCATACATGAACACGGGTTTTGAAAACCGATTTTCAAGTCAGGTCATCTTTACTTGGAAAACTTGTGTAACACACTCTTTCTGTTTATCATTTATTCCGATTGGGTCTTTTGCCGCACGAGGCCATACTCAGTGATTATCCTCACGGTTTAAAGCTGGGATATTGAAGGCACATTTTCAAGCACGCAGGCCCTCCAGCACTTGAAGGATTGGGGAGCCTTGCTGCCACCTGGTCCCAAGCCAGTGATACTAGATATGACCGGTGCAAATATTAAAATGATAATCATTGAATACTGAGGACATTGCCAAAGTATTAAGAAACTTTTCTCATTTGATCTCTGGCAGGAATATCAGATATTATTGGTCTAAATATTCAAATTATTATTATAGAATACCGAAGAAATTGTTGAACCGCTGAGGAGAAATGCTTTCACTTGATACCCATCGGGAGATATCAGATGTTACAGTTGTGAAAATCTATTTAAAATGTTCATATATAAAAAGAAAAAAAAGAACACTGTGTGCACCGATACATGGTGTGTATGTATACTTTGTGCAACACTTTTCCTATTTGTCCGAACCGAGAATTGGGCGTAATACAAAATCAGTTCAATGTGGGGATATCACACACGCAAAGGTGTGGGCAATACTTCCCAATGAGTGTATATACCCTTTGATCGTAGGCCCAGGAAGCGACACTTTGATCCTAGACAGCGATCTTAAACAGAAGAGCCGAGCCACTTGTAAAGAATACCGTGATTTTTTACCGACATAAAATTAGTTTAAATAACAATTCTAAAACACTGAAGAATTTGCAGGAGTATCAAGGAGACATGTTGTCACTTGATCCATATCAAGTGAAATCAGATATGACTGATGATGACACTCATTTATAAAATAGTGATAGGTTTGTTTAGTCAGTAAATAGAAACCATCACGTGGCCAACATCTATTCGCAGCCTGCAGCGTTGGGGGTGATCAATTGAAATATGGTAAAAAGAGAGACCACTGAATTAGTTACTTCTAATATATCTAGATAGCCTGCCAGACCAGTTGAAAAACTAAAGAAACCTATGTCAGCTCTGGTTGGCAGTTTCTAATGATAAGCATAAAGCAAAACCTGTTGGTAAATTTTAAGGTTTGTTTTTACTTTTACGATCGTGTGTTGAGAAATATTCTTCAAGAATCTGCTCGGAGAAAATTTTTGCAATATGTGTTCGTCCGGTATCGATTCTGATTTGTCAATACGACACACACCATTTTTTTTTAAACAAGTTGCGGCCACCCGTAAAAAAATGGATGGGTAAAGAGATGAATGAAGTTATTGTTGGTGTGGGAGGAATCCTCCTGCAAAAATATCTTCAAACGTATCTGGAATTGTGAAATAGATTAATGAAATAGAAAGAGAAATGACAAAAAGAAAGATAAAGAAAGAGAAAGAGAGAAAGAGGGAGAGAGATAAACAGAAAGAAAGTCAGAGAAAAAAGACTGAATGAGAAAGGAGGGAAGTGAGAAAGAAAGAAAGAAAGAAAGAAAAAAGAAAGAAAGAGAAACAAACAAGCAAACGAAATAGGGGAGAGGAAGAAAGAGAGAAAGAATATGAGAAAGAGACAGTCAGAAACAAAGGGAAAGTGAAGAAGGAGTTGGTGATGGGGAAAAGAGAAAGTAAGGAATGAAGAGAGAGAAAGAAGAAATCCACTGCGCTTTACGCAGATACTAGTTTTGGAATGAAAGAGCCATTGTTGTGACGTCATCATTTGCTGGGAGCCAATCGTTTCGATTATCCATCACGTCTTTCATTCCCCAATATTTGCCTGTGTCTATTCTCCAAAATTGCTACAAAAACGAGGCAGATTTTCTCGACTTTATATATTTAAATATAATGATTCGATATCTTGCGGGGAAATTGCTTTTCTGTGTCTCCATTACATTTTCATCTTTTCATTTAATCCAAACATTATTTTTATGTGTTTCTTGATAATGTTTCTACCCCCAAAGCAAATAGCATTATGATTCACATTATATCTACCGATAATAGCGTTTCTATCTATCAACGAAAAGGAAAAGAAAGTGAAAGCAAGAATTATCTATGTATGCATATGCACATCGAACAATCGATACATTATCACACATAAACAAGCGTGCACATACATACATACATACATACATACATACATACATACATACATACATACATACAAACAAAGATAGGTAGATAGATAATGTGTATACCAACGGAGTGACCGAACTTTTAAAGGCGTAGAAAATGGAATCGGCGAACGGAGTTCAAATTCCAGCTGAGCTAGTTTGTGATCACTTTGCACTAATGCCCTTGAGAAAGACATGAATCCACCTCCTAAATCTCAGTTATTGGTATAATAGTAGAGCAGATCAAGCCCTTCAGACTGTAAGACATGCCATCCAAGAAAATGTTACCGCCATAAAAATAAAAAAAAACTGTTTCTTTGCAGTCACCCTAGGCCGTCTCGTCTGGGGTGGGGCACCAAGCTGCATATATACAGGCATATTTATTCTTTTGTGTTCATGTATTTGCAGATCTTCATGTAGCTTCTATACGTAGTGGTATCGGATGATTGTACTGTTCGACGGTAATGTGAGCGCAGCTGATGCTCATTGTTACTCAGCCGACTGAGATCTGCATAAATTTTATATGAAGTCAGGTAAATCTAATACAGAGACCTTCGAAGGGATTCACCAGGCTTTTGGAGTAAATTCGTCAGGTTGAACATGGACTTTTGAGTAACATGAGTGTTTCAAGGCCGGTCAAGTGTTACTATGATTTACCAAATGTCTTTTTTGTCCGTCTTTCGAACTTTCTGTTGGATTATTTTCTCTAATGCAACGATTCTGATCGAATTAACATTCTTGGAATTGTCAGTATCTTATTAAAGCAATTGATGCAAACTGTAGTGAACTCGTGTGATTATATTCATTTTAGATATGTTGAAACCCGGGCAAGGCCGGGTACTTCTGCTAGTAGATATTTATACAAACATGCTGTTGTTGATATTTGTCTATCAATCTATCTATCTCAGCCTTGTCGATCTATCTCAGTCTTGTCGATCTATCTCAGTCTTGTCGATCTATCTCAGCCTTGTCGATCTATCTCAGTCTTGTCGATCTATCTCAGTCTTGTCGCATTCATCTCTCCATTGGAATTCTCTTAAATGATAAAAATTATCAAAGCATCACGCCTTTGGCTTATATAAAATCATCCATATTACAAAATTTATAAATCAATTTAAAATGAATTTCTCGAAGAAGTAGAGCCGCCTATTTCGAATTAGTGGTCCCGTCGTTCGTTGTAGAAATCGAAATCATGTTGGGTTTCCAATTTGTTCTCTGGTGCCCCGCAGGCACATCAGTACGTGTTGAATTTTCCTTTCCATTCAAAAACCAACAGATTGACACAAGTTCTGTACTGCCAATGCATGGTATATCAATAACTATTTTAACTTCCACGTACACAAGATGGCTCAGTTCGGCGATTCTGTCAGTTTGAATGCATTAGAAAAAAATTATTCTCTTTCTCAGTCTTTACTCAGTCTTTCCAATCTTGGTCCCTTAAGGGCGGTACCTTTTATGCCTGCCACTCACAGTCACGCGTTAAGGAAATATTCCAATGCAATGCATGTCTTAATACTACTAGTTCTGAAACATGAGCAAACTCCCAGCCACTCAATGCCATTGCCTATAACACGTTAATGACAGATTTTGCATTGAAATATTTTATCTACATGTGACAGGAAATGAAAGGGAGAGACAAGGATAAAGTACTTAAAATTACAATCCTTTGTGATTGTGGCAATTCTTTGTCTTCTGTCATGATACTCGTTATTGTATCGATTTCGTTATTCTCTTCTCGATTTAAATCGATGGTATCTGAAGGCTGTGTGATTTCATTAATTTTGAAGGGTTCTCTGCTTGTTTCATCACTCCTGGCAGTACTGTTTTGTCTATACACTTAGAAACTGACATCAGTATTCCTTCAAAATTTTTTCCAAATTTCTGAACCCCCTACTTTTCTGACCTTTTGGGGGGCTTATCCAGTCGGATTTGATAATCTGTCCATATTTCTATACGTTGTAGGTCAGAGTATCTAGGTTTCTTCTATTTTCGAGAGAGTCTGGATGGATGAATGGATGGATGGATGGATGGCTACACTGATAAAAAAAGTATTTCTCTGGACTTACTTGAGAAAATAACTTGGGTGACAAAAAAGCCGTTAATCTAAATTTATTAGTTTGCCTCGATGTAAATTTCTCATTAAACATAATATTACTTTGAGAGAAACTAATAAATTCATTTGTAACAAATTAAAGTCATTTCATTAGGTTGGCCTCCGTGACACTTTTTTCAGTGTATATATGTATGTATTATGTGCACAGCTCAATGGAAATAGAGGGCTGAAAATCTGAATTTATTGCTGATCATTTCTGGGAATGAGCATTTTTTTCTTTAAATAGGTTTTTAGTTGCGAGTTCAATTTGCAATGTAAGTGTATGCTAAATTGATCCCTTAGTTTTGGTCTGCTTGTTTTGTCTTTTTTTTTTGATTCAGACTTTTTAGTGATCACTGACCAACAAAAGATGAGAGAAGTAACAAGTTTATGAAACAACTTTTATTTACGATTAAATGTTTATTCAATCAAAGGGAGATCGAACATTTAAAAAATAAGTAAATTTCGCCATTTCGGTAATTACGCCGATTCGCTGTAACCTATATATATATATATATATATATATATATATATATATATATATATATATCTACATTTAATTCATGGTGCAAAGCAATTTTCTTTTTTCTTAATATTCAATAGATTTACTTTTTCTTTTAGTATTATACTTTCAAAAGATTTCTGTTCCCTTAATTAAAAAGTAACGACTTCTGCAGACGATGTCCAATTAATCCACGATAATTAATTAAATCTGATCAAGTAGGAGAAATTATTTTGAATTTTCCCCTCACTCTTAATTTAAGGGAGCAACCATTCAACCCATGAGCAGGGAATAAAACCTTCTTTCATCAAAGTGAAAAACTGTGAGAGGGAAAGAGTGACGACACAGAATAAGCGTCTTTGATCTCGAGTGAATGGGAAAATACACCTGATTTAGGCTTGAACATGAATATTCCTTCCAAAAGTTGTTCTGATTAACGAACTTATCAATCAACGCTACCAAAAACAAACCAGTTCAATCACTGTTGCTGGGTTTAGGTTATTCATGTCATCTGTCATTTATATCCATCTATCTAACCGGACTTCGCCCAGTCCTAAATGTTCATAGGAGAAACTTGAAATTTTGCACGCACACCCTAACTAGACAAAATGGGGAAATTTTTTTTTTTTTTTTTGTTTTTCGACCCTTCGTAAGAAAGTTTTTATTGAGGAATTCAATTCACCATGAAAGCTCCTTCCTAATAAGTCCCTTAGTTTGTGAGTCTTAAAAATCATAAATTCATGATTCGAACCATACTGGTACTATTTTCGTCTCAATAACTTCATTTTACTACCACCATAGCTTTTAATTTATGATGTAAGAAGGAGCATATATGGGTGACGGCGATTCATAATTTCCCTTAGAATGGTATGCTTTTTTTTAAAGCTGATATTTTCGTTATTTTGAATTTCAATGCTCATTTCTTTTTAATTTTTGATGCTTGAACATTGTATGAATATTCATGCAGAGTGTTTAAGCTTCAAAATGAAAAAAAAAAACGAAGCATTGTAATTCTGGAAATGACGGAAATATCCACTTAAAAAAAGGTTTATTGGGCGCTTATCATGCGTGGCTACTCACATATTTCAAGAACTTTTATCCTTATAAAGTGAAGCCAAAAGCCCCGAAAAACCGAACATTTTTCAAAAGAAAAAAATCTTCGCTTTACGGAGGGTTTTCCTTATTCCGGATAAGAGATGGTGTACCTGTATTCTCTAATCATAAGACTTGTCTAATTGAGAAAATGTGTCACAAGCAAATGTCGTGTCAGAAGAGATGAGCCGTCCCTCGAAGAAGGACTAATGAATGTCAAGGTCACTCATCTTTCTTGTTCAAAATCAAAAGCCTGAAAACATGCAAAGGGCAAAACTGAACAACGTCTTAAGACCCTACCTGTCTTGAAACATTCGCTATGTCCCATTAAACAGTTACCACGCAACCCAATGTTTTTAATCATTTTCGGAGCAGTGGTTTTGGGACAGCAGCGATATCTGTGCAGTGAGGTGTCACTAAAGCGAATATGCGGCTTAAGATTTGGGGATCTTAAGCCGACTGAAGAGGAGACCGGCTGAATTCGAGTTCAAAGATTATCTCAGGCCATACACGACAGGGAATTATTAATACGCTTTGTTGAGTCAAGTAGAAAATCATGTTTGTCATCAGAGTCCCCTCGATGTATACAAGAGAAGGAATTATTACAGTAAATCCCCTGCATCTTCTGTTCGGGTAACTTTATTAAGTAACAGAAGGTAGCTCAGTGGTTAGTGACATGGACTGGAGTTTCATATAAATGTTTTACATTATAAAGGATAATGCTGGAAGTGCAAGATTCACTAATGTAATTTTATTTTTATCAAATATCATTAGAGGTTATTGCTTCAAATGGATCATATTTTGATTGGATATTTGCCATCTTTGAAGTCTGTATCATCCTTCACCTTATTATTAAAGAAATGACATTTCATTTGTAACAACCGAATAAAATTAATCTTGATATGTTGAAAAAAATGCGTTTTATTTTCAGCTACCCTTACGTTACGGGAGGTCTATTTTTTCTCTTCTTTCTCTGTGTGTCCGTGTGTCTGTCTATGTGTCTGTCTATGTATCTGTCTGTCTGTCTGTCTGTCTGTCTGTCTTTCTGTCTGTCTCTCTCTCTCTCTCTCTCTCTCTCTCTCTATATATATATATATATATATATATATATATATATATATATATATATATTCACAAGAAAAGGAATTATTACATTAAATCCCCTTCATCTTCTGTTCGGGTAACTTTATTAAGTAACAGAAGGTAGCTCATTGGATATTGACTTGAACAGGAGTTTCATATAAATGTTTTTCCTAAGAGAGAGTAATGCCAAACGTGGAAGATTTACTCATGTAATTGCTTTTCTTTTGCAGGTTCAATATAGACAGAGATATAATTCGTCGTCATTGTCAATAATCGAACAACCCTTGAGTCAGAATTTGAAGACATGTAAAAAAATCTGAAATAAAAAAGAAGAAATACGGTCGGAATGAAACATCTAAAATAAGGTTTTAAAAAAAAAGAAATATCTAGATCCTGGAGAATCTATTCGGTACTGATAAGCTCGTTAAAATAAGCCCCCCCCCCCTCAGTCCCAAAAGCTTTGTGGGTGCTTGCAGAGTACAGATGCCGATTCCCAAACCTGTAGATAAAACGGTATGGTCAGGGGTGCTGGAACACACAGACGAGCGCAAAAGCAAACAAACACGCGAACACACATATGAAAAAAAGGATTAAACCTTTCGATGTCCGTGATGGCTACGGTTGTTCAATTCATTACCATTGTATTACTAGTGAATCTCCGTGATAAATTTCACGAATATATTTGAATTTCTACGCGACGATTTATTATAGAATGGAAACTACTAAACTCATTTTAGCGGAAGCGTTCATTTTTTCAAATCATGGTTCGGAGATATTATTATGAGTAAAATTGTTATCTTCAAGAGAAGGAGACCATTGTTACAGACAGAGAACAAAAAAAAATTACATTGTTCATTTTATGAGCAGTATCTGCACATCATAAATAGATTCCCATTGATTTTGAGTCATTCTTAAATGTAAGACGAGTTTGTTTTTTTAATTAACGATGGCCTGAAATCTACAGTTTAACTCATTCAGATCAGTCAAAAATGACCAATACTTTTGTCTCTATGAATACAACATCAATAGTCACAATGTATATCTCTGTTCAGTTTTCAAGATAGTTTGGCTGGCCAGCTAGCTAGTTGAATGGTCATGTATGAATGTATCACGATTATAGGCCGCACCAATGGAGTATAAAAACTCATGTATTCACTCCTCATTATGTCTAGAAAAAGTGTTTCTTTTCAAAATATCCCTAAATACTTTTCAGTATTGCAATGTAAGTTCATACTAAATTCATTCATTTGTTGGTGTCTGCTTGTTTTTTTAGGAATTCAGACCTTTTTTAGGTGATCACTGTCCCTGAAAAGGAGAATGAAAAAACTAATTCATTGATCACCCTCTTTCCCAATTTTTCCAGTTGATCATCCTAAACACGGCAAACGTTGGTCGCAAAACGTTTACGATTGAATGAATAACCAGACCTTTTTTTGTAGAATGAGTTTACTCCATGATAGGGTTGCGTCATTATAAAAAGTGATCGCGAATGGTTGTGCTATGAACAGAAAGGAATGGTCCAGCCCAGCATTATTGCTACATAGTTAATTGAACGGCTACACCCACTCCAAAAATGAAAAATGATATTTTTTCAAAACTGACACTTTGCCAAAACAAATCGAGGTTTTATTGAAAGAATGAAAAATGAATTCAGGTAAAAACAATTATTATCCGAACGAAGCGAAGATCTACTCACAAAACCAATTTAGCGAGGTGGACTGCACACTTCGAAGTTTGTAATAGAACATAGGATTGAGCTGAGATTTGGTATGGAGACTTTGGGACCAGGGTGCAACTCTTGTATACATCGAACTTTTAAAAACACCCTTACACTGGCTACCGCTTTAGCCGTTCTTATTTAGGAAGTATGATCCCCCACCATCTTAATTTTTATCGATTCTCCATGCCAAATGTTAGGACAATCGACCTTCTAGCTTTAGCAGAGAAAAGGCACCAACAAACAAAAAGCCCATCTATATGTGTGTATAATTCCCAAAATTCCTCATGAAGATCTTATCAAGGAATAAAATAAAATAACAAACTTGATATTTGCAGGAGGAAATAGTAAATATATTGCGTTTACAAACACTAAAGCTTTCTGGTGAAAAATAAAAAAAGGCAAGATTTACTTTAGGTGATCTACCCTAGAGACGGTTGTTAGTCATCTCATTGTTGTTAGTAATCACCGTGACCATCGTGAATTAATAACGAAAATTGAAGAATGTGTTAACGTGAGTATAAAAATAGAATAAGTGAATAGTGTATATTAAAATATATCGAATCATATTAATGTTAGGGGAATTAGGTAATCGGAATTGATGGATCCAGTCTTCATCTGCTTGAAAGATCATTTCATTGACTGGAAGCAGTGAAAAGGGAAAACATTTGGCTCTAATCCATTTGTCTGACCGATCGGTGGTTGAGTTCGGTGGTGAACAAAGTAACAAAATGTCCAAGTATATCGATGGAATGAACCATTGAGTTGTTACTACCAACTAGAAAGTTGTTTGGCTTCATTTCAACAATGTATATAAGGATAATTTACCTGATGATTTAAAGAGAAGAACAAATTGATGGAAATGAGATGGTATGATACTTGGAAAAAATTTAACCATCAACTTTGAAAATGTCAAATTATTCGGTAGAATATGTTGGTAGAGAATCAACTCGAACAAGTTTTTCTACGTAATTAGTATTCTTAAAGATGATTTCATAAGTTGGGGTGCCACGCTATCGAATTGGTCACCTCTCACGTGACTGATAGGCTGACCTTAAATGGCTGATTAGAGAGGGCTCTTTGTATTTTAAATATTCTGGCTAAATACATAATCTTGATAAATATATAATGGTTTTTGCAATAAAGCTAACTATAATTATATTAAAATGTATAAAATTGTATAAGATTGCAGGCAGGGTCCAGGTGATACACCCCCCCCCCCCACACACACACACGCACACATTTATTGAGCAAAGCACAATCAAACATTTGAAAAAAATATCTAGATAAAGAAACTTTATGAAAGGTTTTCTAGCGGTACAAAATTTATATTCTCCACAATTAGCAGATACTTTTTAAACATAAACAACTACATTTACCAATGTATATATATATATATATATGTAAGAAAGGGACAGTTGGAAAGTTAACAGAAAAATTCAAAAGACACGTCTTACATCCCAATTTTTCTATAATTCTGTGGGTGTATTCCGATGCATTTTGACGAGGGTTAGCCATCTTTTTCAGAGAAAAAAATCTGCAGCTTTTCACAGGGAGATTTTTTTCGTTGTATACGTTTTTAATGCTGAGGAAGAGAATTTGGATATTTCTGTGTTGTTTGGTTGTTTAGTACGAGCGGTCGGGGGGGGGGAGTTGGTATGTGTGTAAATGAGGGTAATATTTGGTCTGAAATGAGATAGGTCTGTGAGAGGCTAGGGGCTGTTTGTTTCCTGTCTCTTTTGGTGTTGGGCTTGCCTTAGATATGGAAGGCAGTGATGGACTATAGTGATCATTTCTCAGGGAAATTTGGGTTTTGTTATTTTTATTTTAGAATGGAGAAGTGATGTCTAGGATTTAATTGATAAGAGTTGGTATACGTTGGACAGGGTGGAAATAGGTGTGTTGTTTTTATTTAGTTTTTTTGGTTGATGACGGATGAGGGCTTATTTTACTTTTCCCAAAGAGGTGTTATATGTGTTCTGGTACCGTCTTTCGAATTGACTGTCGGTAGTTTGCCAATAACTTAAATATTGCATCTATATGATTCTGTTTTAAGATCAAAGTATTTAGAGGGTTTGCAATCTGAAAGCGACCATACCTTTGTGTTATTGTATTGCATTGGGATATAAGGGCTGCTTCGACACATCTGCGTGTCGAGGAGTCATGAATTTTTTTTGATGAGATGGGATTGGTGAAAGTTGAAGTTATGATTGTGTATGTTCCTGTGTTCGACCTGTGGATTTTCCCTTTCATCCAGTCTGAGGGCTTTTTTATGCTCACATATTCTTTATTTGAGAGGTCTTGATGTCACTCAGATATAGAATTCGTGGCAGTCTTTACACAGAATTGCGTAGACGTCGACTTCGGGTGGTAGGGGTTTGTGTGGTGGTTTGTTTATTAAATCTTTGATGGTGGCTGAGGTGTTGATGGCGATGTGTATTTCCATCTAGCTCCGGTTTTAGCTAAGGTTGATGGTGGTTGTGTTGGTGGGAAATACGATGCATTTGGTGGTGGTGGTAGTATTTTTTCTTTCTGTCTTATTTGATGTTTGTTTTGCGGATCTTGTATGCTTTCCTCCTTGCTTGATATATGAAATGCCGTCGGCACTGGCGTAAATGAAGGGGTTTGATGTATTCGTCCTCAAGGTATACGGGGCTACATATTCTGAGTAAAGGCTTATGATAAATCTTGATTTGATTTTAGAGTATGATGAGAGGAGAAATGTATGTGGTCGTCCTTGTTGGTGTCTTTGCAGAATATGTTGCGTTTGATGATGTTGTTAGTTCTATGCAGAAGATGTCAAGGAAAGGTAGTGTTTTGAATATTTTCCAATGTGAATTTAATAGACGGCACCACTGTGATGAGTCTAGCTACTAGATTATCTACATCTATGTGCTGAGGGCACATTAGGTGGGCATCATCGACATAGCGAAAGTGGGAGACTATTTTGGGTATGATATATGTGATAGGGGCTAATTCTAGGAAGTCCAGAGACGGACAGGTTAAAACTCTACTTATCGGGGACCCCATCGCTGATCCAAATTTCTGTTGTCAGGAATCACTGTTGAAGCTGAAGAAGCATTTCTTTGTTATAAGTTTGCATATTTTTATAATTTTTTTTTAGAGGATTGGGCTTAATCTTGGCTTTTTTGAGGTGGTTACTCTGTAGGTGTAAGCATTTTTCCAACTGGGATGTTGGTATATAATGATGTTACATCAAGGCTGGTCATGAGTTGGTTTTTCATTTCGATGTTTTCTTTTCTCGTGTATGAAATCTCCCGAGTTGTAAGGTGTTTGAGACTGATTGTGCCGAGTAGTGGGGTTAGGATTTCTGTCTTATGGGGTGCACTGCCTATTCCTGTGATGACGGGTCGTAAAGGGATGTTTAGTTTGTGGGTTTTGGACTGTCATTGTCATTTTCATCTACATTCCGTTGGATCACTTCAGAATCAGAATACAAACATATATATAAGAGAACAACAATAAAATATACAACAAACGCGTCTATATGTATTGACGTATTAAGTAGACCTTACTTTGTTCAATACCATTAGCAGAGTGGCTAAAAAATGAGTAAAGATTTTTGTTCAATGGTTTACTACAGATTGTACATTCTACTTCACTTTAAAATATTCAAGGTTCATTCTAAAAAAAAATTGAGTGGAACAGAATGTACAATTTGTAATGAGCCATTAAAGAAATCTTCACTCATTTTATATATGTATGATATTGATGATATAAATTTACCTAAAATCTTTAATCACAAGGAAATCTTAAAAAGCAAATGAATTTGGGAAAGAAAATGAAACATCAGAAGAATATATATCAGGAGAAGAAACGAATATGTTGGTAAAGAATCAAAGAATCAATTATTATATCATACGTTGGTTGGAATGAAGTTTGACATTAAAATCGATACAACGGATTTAATATTCACTTTGGAGAACACAAAATAGATATGTGACAAACAGCGATTCACGCCTGTGGTGATACTTACAGATCCTTCATCGTCTAATACGTTTGGGGGTAACCTATGTAAGTAAACACTGTTTAAAAAAGTGAAGTGTAGTAGAAACTAGCACCCATATACAATACATCATGATAATGTCCTATTTGAAAAAAAAAACTTCATGTATGACATGAGAAATATAATCATAGCTGAAAGAAAAACTGTTGAGAATCCATGTTAATATAATAGTTTTGTTCTCAAAATCCCAGTCACATAGTAAACAACCGATGATCCCAACAAGAGAAAATATACACATATTACCATGATAACAAAGTATATGTAAAACATTAAAAGGTAATGAAGAAAATTACATCAATTTAATAAATAGATATCAGGAAATAAGTGATTGAAATGACACAAAAAATAGATTTAAAGAAGTTTTTTTAATGTTTAATGTTAAAAGCTGTAATATATATATATATATATATATATATATATTGTTATTTTTTCCAAACTTTATATACATATATTTGCACAATATAAACGTTTTGATCAAGATTGATAACGTCTTTGATTCAGAGAGTTGATCTCAAATTCGAAGTATAATCCACACGTTATTCAGAATTTTCCAAAGAAAATGTTGAACAAGTTATCAATTCATTTTGAAAAATGCAAAAGGTGTGGAACAGAACATGTTTGATCTCTGACTTATGAGTTATTGATACAATCATAAATGGACTTTTTCCTTTTAAAACTCTATTTGAACAATTTTACTATTGAGAAATCTATATATAATCCGACAAAATGATTATAAATGCACCATCTCTCGATTAATTTGCCAGTTGACAGCGTGAATAGAATTAGCAATTAAGGAAATTGGCTGCTATGGGAATCGAACCCGCGCCCATTGGAGGCCCTCTTAACAACTGGTAAGTCAGATCTCCAATATATATATATATATATATATATATATATATATACATACATTTACATACATATGTAATGTATATATATATATACATTTACATACATATACATATATGTAATGTATATATATATATGTAATGTATATATATATATACATTTACATACATATATATATATATATATATATATATATATATATATATATATATATATATATATATATATATATATATATATATATATATCAGGCCTCTGTCACAATACATATAGTTTGTTATTTTATATTCATGGCATTACCTTAACGTATTGTACATGGATGTTATATAATAATACACATCATACATCTATATAATATATATCACAAGTCACATTCGTTAAGTTTTTTACTCCTTTTATTCCTTAACGCGTAATAAGTTATCTTTAAGATTTTATTTGTGTCTTATATTTACTTATCTGTAGTCTTCTTCTAATCTGAGTGAATAAGGAGGCCTAGGCGTCGGTCGTCAGTTAAATTTGGCCTCATTAAAAGATCAACTAAGTAAACCGTGTGAACCGGAATTAGTGCTTTCGTCCTTCTTAACAACCACTATTATCACGCTTTCTTCAAATATTCCTAAATCTCGTTGGCAGAATTCGGGTCGCGTGGATTGTAAGAAAAACGTGATAAAGCCGAGTTTTCTTGAGACAAATCAACACGACTTCGTTCTGTTTGATCCGTTCAGACACTTACTTACCTTTAAGAGGATCACGACTCTAAACTGGCTTTACGAAAGCAGGCATGGATTAGCTTGGATCAACGACTTTGACGGCGGTGCTAATTTTTTTTGGCGTATTAATGTAAACGTCAGTAAGTGCGAGCGATCTACGGCATTGAGATCGGTGATCCGGGTTCAATCTCCGTCTGAGATAGTTTCTGTACATTCCACAGAAGTGCTATTTTTCTGGAATTTCGACGAATTTTTTGCTATTTTTCTAGCCATATCAGACAAATATTTAGCTATCAAAAATTGCCATAAAATGATTAACAATGTTTTTAGCGTATTTCGGCGCTTTTTTTTAAAGACTTTTTCTAGCCTTTTTAGTCGCGAAAGAATCTCCTCAGTTGGCAACTCTGTTAGTGAAATCCTTCTTTATCTTCTTGATGACGTTACCATAACGTTTTGACTGATTCATTCTTCAATTGTCCAGATAGAATTTTGAATGTTAATGACTCCACTATGTCATAGACAGCAGAAACTTAGAAAATGTTGCTGATAACTAAAACTCAATCTAGCATTTATTACGAAGATGTCTGGTATTTATATAAATGCTTCATACCAGCAAAGCGTACGTGTTGATAGATATACTCTTTGTTGGAGGAGTTTTAAAAAATGTTGAACAACTAGAGGCGTAAACTTTTAGTCGTGCTCTGGAATATAGTTTTTACTGCTAACAATCCTCACCAACCAGTCATTGAAATTAGAATTTAAGACGAATTGTCCATCGTTCTTGCACTGCCATCGAGACTTTTTTTAAAACTGGGATGACCTTGGATAACTTTCATATCTCAAAGAACCCCCAAATAAAACTTTTATACTTACAGCTAACGACAAATCAGTTTATTCAAATATTTATATATATATATATATCATAATCTAAAAATAACTAACATCCCGAAGGAAATTATGAATCATCGCCACATATGTATGCTGATCTTTACTCCGTAAATGAAGTTACCTTGATGAAAATACCACCAGTATGGTTTGAATCATCAATTCATGATTTAAAATTCTAACGAGAACACAAAGTCAGGGATTCATTTGGCATGAAGTTTCATTGGTAATTGAATTACTCAGTGAAAAACTATTTAGGATGGGAATTTCCAGTAAACTAAACAAAACATTTTTCCTACTCATTGAAGGGAGTAGGTGTGAGCAAAACTTTCTGTAATGAACGTTTAGGGCTGGGCACAGTCCAGATTTTTTTTTTTTTTTTTCTTTTTTCAAATTTTTGGTTAATTTCGGGGGGGGGGGGGTATTTAGGGGTTCATTGTAAAAAACGTAATTGGTGTACATTCAGAGATTTTTTAGCTATTTTGACCAACGGTTCGAGGCAAAGGACATTACAATCCGGTAATACAGAGTTGGATGAATAGGCAGGCATTGGAGAATATCACAAAACAATGAAGAAATGAATAAATAAATTCAGAAAATTCAACAATACTCATCTAAATTTGCAGCAATTTTAGTTCATCCGGGGACTTCATTTTAGCAGTTGAAAAAATTTCAATTTTTCATCGTTCGTCGCTAAATATTTCATGCCTGTCTCCAAGCAAGAATTTACTACTTAGATTAGACAGAGCACTGACCCATCCAACACTAGATTCGTTTTTTTTTTTTTTTATGGCAAGTCAAAGTTAGGTCGAAGTAGTGGGGTGGGTATGGGGTTGTTTTGTTTTTAGAGTTTTAGTTTTTGGCTTTTTTTCTGGGGGGGGGGTTCTTTTTTCAAATTTTTGGTTAATTACGGGGGGAGGGGTATTTAGGGGGTTCATTGTAATATACGTAATTGGTGCACATTCAGAGATTTTTTAGCTATTTTGACCAACGGTTCGAGGCAAAGGACATTACAATCCGGTAATACAGAGTTGGGTGAATTGGCAGGCATTGGAGAATATCAAAAAACAATGTGGAATGATGACAGTCCAGATAGATAGATCGACAGATATAAATATCAGAATACATGAATAACCTAAAACTATTAACAATATTAAACTGATCTGTTGTGGGTAATGGTGATTAATTACTACTATTTTACATAGTATAGGAAAACTATCATCTACTCATTAGTTTATTTCAGTGAACATTCCAAGATACTCAATTTTTTCAATCCCTTTTTACCCGAAGGACATTTAATTCGAAAATAGAATAATAAAACCTACTTAGGGGAAAGGATTTCGAAGAAACAAAAAACGTTTTTCTAGACATCATCGGGAATAAATGTTTATATGTTGACCCCTGTAGCTCAATCAGTGCGACCTGAACGCGTTATACATACATATATATGTACATACATAGTCAGAAACCTATTTAGACAGCATTGGTTGACATTTTCAAATAATTGAAAGGTTTATTGGGTTAATCAATTGTAGATTACCCGTAAAAAATATATGGATAAATTGAATAATTATATGTTTTAATGTATATATATTTATTGTAATAATTTTTTGAGTAAAGAAGCATGATTTCGGATAAGATGAAATAAGATATATAGCCAGTAAATTTTTCAATTTTTGATTTTTCTAGTTTGTGGTTGTTTTTGTTTTGTTTTTGTTTTTTTGTTTTGTTTTTTTTTTAGTTCTATAATTGTCATATTTGGTGTGCAAATCATGACCACATGCGCAACCGAGGCCGGCAAAATGTTAGATGGAGAGACGAGCTAGACAAGTTCAGGAAGTACTGGCTCCGTGACGCCCATGATAGAGAAGTGTGGCAAATCCTGGGGAAGGTCTATGTCCAACGACGGACGCTAAAAGACTGATGATGATGATGAATTGTCATATTCATGTCAAAGCTGTTCACTGTGTTAGTTTCTATTATCCGTGGATCTTGATTTATCAATTTGTTCCAGTTTTTGACGACTCTTTGCGAGAAGAAGCCCTCTCTTGATCTTTTTCTGCAATGTTATTTGTATATTTTTTTCTTTTATTCATTATAAAGAACTTTTAGCTGAGATGTTGTCGATGCCTTTTATTATCTAAAATATTTGTATCGTATCTCTTGTTCTCTCTTTTTCTAGCGTTGTTTATTCTAATTCAAGAACAAGTTTTCGGATATTTTCCAATTCTTTCATTTCATCTCTACAATGAGGGGCTATAATTGCATATTCTAACGGGAGTCTTATGTATCTTATGTACAATATTTTTAATGCTATATAGCCAAGCCTTCTTCTATTTATACATTTAAGTTAGACCAATTCCGTTCTACTCTGATCTACATACAGTTGGCCATGAATAAGTTCAGGCTAGGGGAGGGACAAACCTTCTTTACCTGAAAAATTGTCTCACAGATTTATTTTTCACCATTGCCAAATCTGCAATAACTGGAAATAGTCACCTTTTCACGAGGTAAGGTTGGTAAGGTATGATTAATTATAAGGTGAAAAATAAATAAATAAATGAAGTGGTTTGTTGAAGATCGTGGCATAATAGTTACAGATAGTGGGCAATTATTAACTTTCTCGTTTTAAAATGACCGCTGAACCAGCTGGAGAATAACACTTAGGGTCAGTATTTTTAAGGTTTGTGTTTAGTTAAAATTTTGAAATTGTCGTCTGGTTCTTTGATTTGAAATTCGTCAACAGCGTCTGTTATTTTGCTGTTGGAACTGAAGTCATTTTTAAATGGGTAAGGTAACTAGTGTCAAATAGTGTTCTTAGCGCCAAATTTGACATATCTTCTATCAACTAAATGCCCCATTTACCGTGATTGATTTTTCTTTAATTCACGACCGTTATGCTTTCTGGCAGAAAACCTTGTTTGGACACTAAAATTCAATTAAGTAAATTATACGGTGATTCGAACGTCCGACCTGGAGAGAAGATAGGCAAACCTTCGACTGCATGAATACTGGGTAAAATAGACTTACAAATTAAGGAGTTTTTTTCAAATGTTTGTAATTTGTAATCACATTTTCCCCCTCAAAATAATACAGATACCTTAAACTCATTGAGAACGACATGAAGTAATTTTTTTTTATTTCCTTTAGATTATTTATCATATTTTAGCAAGACGGCCGTCACTTCAAAGTTTTAAATCTATCGCCTTTTCTGCAATTTCTTTTTGAGCAAAAAGCAAATATTTTGATTTTTTTCCAAATGAGATATCCAGTTGAAAGAGGAAAGTCCGTCGTTGAGGGTACTATTTTCTTGAGTGTTCTCGTTTCCTGGATGGTTAAACCTTATTTCATTCTATTACTATCTTTTAAAATGTTTGTAATTAATGAGTCACTTATATCAATCATCTCTACCCAAAACAGACCGGCTTAATCACTGTTGCTGGGTTTAGTTCATTCATGTGTTATGACTTTTTCATGTATGTATGTATCTATTTATACGGACTTCGCCCAACCTTAACTGTTCAAAGTGGAAACTTGAAACTTTGGATACGCGCGCACTCCCCTCAATGAATAGGGACGTATTCTTTTATTTTTTTAAATTCTCTACCACACAAATTAGTTTTATTGTGGGGCTCCCTTAACGATCAGTTTTCAAGTCAAATTGGTCCCTTACTTTGTGCCCAGCAACATTCATACTTTCTATTTTGTAATTTGCACTTTTTAGCAAGGTTGCCCATTCAGGTTTTTTTTTGTTGCTGTTTTTTTTTGCTTTTTTTTTTCGAATTCATGTGTCCAGTGTTGACATTATCTGAATTTAATTTTCTTTTAAATCAAGTGCGGCCAACTGAGTTTTTCTTTCAATTTATCGAATTTGAGATTGAATTGTAGAATCGAAAAACTGAAAAATCACATCTAAATAAACAGCCCTGATTTCTAGTGATCACAGCCCCCTTCCCAGTAACTTATTCATTGATCACCCTTTTTCTCCAATTTTTTAAGGGGACAGCCTATCGATTGACTAACCTGACCTGTTTTGAATCATAAATATATGATTTAAATCGTACTGGCAGTAATTTCATCAAGGTAACTTAATTTTACTAATATCACTGTTTGATATACGAAATAAAGAAATCAGCATATAGAGATGGCAATGATTCATAATTTCCCTCGGAATGCTTGTTTGTTTTTCATTCAAAATTATATTGATGTGTCAAACTCGTATAAAACAATGAAAACTAAATTCAACATTTTTTTTAGTTATTATTACATTTTGACAAGACAACAGCTGCCTTAAAGTTTCAAATTTAACACTGCTTCTTAGATATTTTTCAACTAATACTTAATTTAATTAAACACAAAATTCATAGAAGAAAAATAAATATGAAATGCAATAAGATTTTTACATACGTTTGATAGGATTTTATGTTGATAGAAAAAAGCTCAACCTGATGTTAAGGGTTCTATTTTTATATTTTAGATACGGTGAAAGGAATTTTAAACTTCATTAACGTAATAAAAGGTCCAATAATATGGAAGATATAATTTGCACTTTTACTGACTTCGTTATCATTAAACCTAAAGACATTCATAGGTATATTGTCATAGGCAGATCGTTGGTAAAAGTTTATTGTTTCAGATGGGTCTTATTTCGATCAAATATTTAATGTTTTTGTTGACGATATCATCCTTCACCCTCTTCTCAGAAAGCAACATTTGATACATCGCTATTTGATATTAGACGATTGTTGAAAAAAGTATTTTGTTTTAAATAGCCCATACTTTGATTAAATATTTACCGTTTTGTGTTGTTATTTATATTACCCTTCATCTTACAATTCAAAAAACGGCATTTCATATGTAACAAGCCAGGGGCAGATTCAGAATTGTCTGCTGTGCGTGGGATCTAAAAAGAAAATGTTCACTTTTATAAATACAATTTTTTTTAAAAATACAAATTTCAAACATCAAAAACAAGTCATGTGATCCGGATTTTTTTCCTTACCTTTTAGTTGTAGCTTTTCAGATCTAGAAAAATCCATCAAAAATATTTACCACAGAGGCATCAAATTAGAAAAAAAAATGAAAAATGAAACGAAAAACATAATACTTATATTAAATGAAAAACAGAACCACAATCTTTTGTTTTTAAAGCTAATGTATGATTACTTGGGATTATTTGTTGTTTTGATACTCACTAAGTTTCAAAATCTAATTGTTGATATTCCAAGATCGCCTTGCACATGGCTGTTTTTGAATTTCTATACATCAAAATCCAAAACCCAGTGTCATGCAGACAGAAAGAATTTGTTCTTTATTTAATTGACTCCCGAGCGAGTTTTCAAACAACAATCAATGGTTTCGTGATTTAAGAAAATGCTGTAACATGATTTCAAATCCTTTCAACGATACTTTCTCCAAATCTGAATCACTTTCTGATGTTCCATCCTCTGAAGAATGTCAGACGAAAAAAGAACAATTTTATTTAGTATCAATTATATATATATATATATATATATATATATATATATATATATATATATATATATATATATATATATGTATATATATATATATATATATATATATATATATATATATATATGTATGTATATATATATATATATATATATATGTATGTATATATATATATATATATATATGTATGTATATATATATATATATATATATATATATATATATATATATATGATATATATATATATATATATATATATATCTGTTAATGTAATTTATGTAATTTTCTAAATTGTTTTTTTCTGTTTTACAAATACTTTGTTATCATGCTACCATGCGTATATTTTCTCTTGTTAAAATCATCATTTGTTAACCATGTAACTTTTTCGGTGATTTAAAAGACAAGACGGTTAGATTAACATGGATCCCTAGTTGTGTTTATCAAACATAACCTCCCCTTCAGCTATGATTTTAATATATAGCTAATGTCATACACGTAGTTTATCATTTCATGTTGGTTATTATCAGATTGTATCAAATTCATTTCATACTACAAATCATTCGATTTTTTGAAAGCTGACTTACCAAAAAACGTATTTAAGAATGAGGAATCTGTAAGTATAACAATAGACGCTGTTCATGTCATTTCTATTAGGTGTTCACTCATGTGGATATTTAATCTGTTGTGTCGGTTTTAATCTTAGACAGCATGCAAACCAACTTATGGTATCATCTTTAAGATTACTAATTAAGAAAAAAAACTTCTTGACATTATCATTAATTCTTGGATTTTCTACCAACATATTCAACTGAAGAATTTGACAATTCTTTCCACTAAACTAGATTGTCCAGTGTTTCATTCCTAATATATACATTACTGATGGTTCATTCTCTTCTTTTCCTAATTCACTTGGTTTGAAAGATTTTCTTGTGATTAAAGATTTTCGGTCAATTTATATCATCAATATCACACACACATATATATATATATATAAAATGAATAAAGGTTTTTTTCAGTGGATCATTACAGATGGTACATCCACTAGAAAAGATTTTCAAATACACCTTGAATTTAAAAAAAGATCCGACGGAATGTACAATCTGTAATGAGCCATTGATTATAATCTTTATTCATTTTACAACTGCTCTACCAATGGTATTGAGCGCTTTTTAAAAACTAAGATCAACTTAATACATTTATACATATACACACGTTTGTTGTATATTTCATTATTAATCTCTTTTATTTATATATATATATATATATATATATATATATATATATATATATATATATATATATATATATATACGGGTCTATGTAGCTATTTCTGTTTAATACGTATCTGCTAATCGCAGGGAATTCAAAGTTTTGTACCACTAGGAAACCTTTCATAAAGTTTCCTTGTCTATATATTTTTTCTAAAAGTTCAATTGTGCTTTGCCCAGGAAGTGGGAGGGGGCTCGTATCACCTGGACCCCGCCTGCAACCTAATACTTTCATACATTTCAACATAATCATAGTTAGCTTTACTACAAAAACCATGATATTATAATATTAAGATTATGTATTTAGCCAAAATATCTTAAACACGCAGAGCCCTCTCTAATCAGCCATTCAAGGTCAGCCTATCAGTCACGTGAAGGGGGTGACCGATTCGATAGCGTGGCACCCCACTATTTGGTTTCAAATCCACGCTAATGCGGCTGTTAATCTCCAAAAGTATTTATTTGTTAACCCTGCATCAGACTCGTTAACAACACCAATCGATAATCGATCAATGTCTGGTCTTTCCTATTTATGCCAACCACCTGACTGCCAGGCTGGTACGTTCGTCGCAAATTGGTACAGTTAGCCCCTTTTGGTACGTTTGGCACAACACTCGAATAATTGATACGTTTTGTCAATTTCCTTTCAAATCTATATTTTGTATTAGCATATACCTAAAAAATGACGGTGTTATGTACGCATAGATCGGAGCCTAAAGCTATGTTATTAAGGAATTTATCTTTAATGATAAGTATCCTAATTTTAAGCTTTGAAAAAGGTCCAAATTCACTCGAACTGTTTCAATGTGTGAACACAGACATAAAGTCTCAAGAGTTTCTATGACGCAATTTTCATTATGTCACAACAGACACTCCCATTCTTAAACCCTATTATTGTTTATATTAGCTGTGTTAATCTATTACATGGACCAATTCATTACAACTAAGAGGTTAGATCAGGAACGTGAATGATGCAGATAATTAAATAGATAAACAAAGTAATTTGCATAACTCGGAATTTTTGAGATGAGGTATTATTATTTCCATTATTATTCGGACCATCCTCATCTTTGTTGTTTTTTATACAAGGCCGTAGAGTGCAACGGCCGAAACGTTGTATAAAAAACAACAAAGATGAGGATGGTCCGAATAATAATGGAAAAAAAAAAAAGTAATTTGCATATATGCCTATTATATGCTTAGATGATAGTCAAGCAAAGTATTAAAATATATTTCATTTTAATTCCTGTCAGGATTTTATGAACTTCATTAATATCCAGAAGTGGTAAGGTAAATGTCACAAGTAAGAATATAACATTTAATATTTTTGTTAATTGTATCCTCTATCCCCACAACAATCCTAAGTCCGAGCCCGTAAACAGTAGCACTAACGTTAAACCGAAAAACTAACCTTAGATTATATCGTTTGTGGTTAAATTTGACAAAATACAATTTTAAATGGTCAAGTTATCTGCTTTCATTTGTTCTGTAATTAGTTGGCAGCAATAACTTAAACAGTTGCGTGTATACAAGTGATTTCCCTTTTTTGTGAAACTTATCCAAACAATTACATTTTTTTTCGGGTCCCTTTCAGTTCCAGAAAGGAGTGAGACAAGGTGATACCAGCTCACCTAAACTCTTCACAGCCTGCCTCGAGAAGATCTTCAGAAGACTAGACTGGGAGAGTAAATGAATTAAGATAGACAGTGAGTATCTGAGCAACCTCAGATTTGCAGACGACATCGTCCTTATCGCAGAGAACCTACACGACCTCCAACTAATGACAGATGAACTAAATGAAGAGAGCAAGAAAGTTGGCCTACACATGAACGAAGATCATGTGCAACAACCACATTGGAGATAAAAACACTAAGATCGAAATCGGAGACACAGAACTCGAGAAAGTAGACCACTACATCTACCTAGGGCAACGAATCTCCATGAGACCCTCAAAAGAAGAAGAAATCAAGCGAAGAATCACACTTAGATGGCAAGCCTTTGGCAGAGCAAATTTAACCTTCAAAAATAAGAAGATCCCAATAATCCTAAAAAGAAGGCTGTATAACCAATCCATCCTCCTAATAGTCACTTATGGAGCTGAAACATGGACCCTAACCAAGAGACAGATCTGCAAATCGAGAACCATGCAACGTGCACATGAAAGAATTATGCTGGTCCTCACTTGGTGAGACCACAAGACAGCACAGTACATCCGAAAAAAACAAGAGTCAGTGACATCAAAGAATCCATTAAAAATCTCAAATGGCGGTGGGCTGGCCATGTTGCAAGAATGGCAGACAACCGATGGACATCACGACTCACGACATGGATCCCCCGTGATCACATGCGCAAATGAGGCTGGCAGATTATTAGATGGAGAGACGAGCTAGACAAATTCAGAAAGTACTGGCTCCGCGACGCCCATGAAAGAGAAGTGTGGCAAATCCTGGGGAAGGTCTATGTCCAACGATGGACATTAAAAGACTGCTGCTGCTACTGCTGCTACTGCTGCTGCTGCTGCTGCTGCTGATGATGATGATGATATTAAACTGGTTCAAAACAAGGAAAACTAAATTCAATATTTTCTTTGAGTTTTTATTACATTTTAACAAGACAACCACCAATTCAAAGTTTGAAATCTGTCACCGCTTCGTAGATTCATTTTTCAACAAATACTTTCATTCATTATTCATTGTTGGATGAGAAAATCATAGAAGAATGAATATAAAATGTAAAAAACCTTTTTTTTTTTTGTTTTTACCATCAGAGGATGTGATGCTATGTCGACAAGGGCACTATTTTTTTTCTCTCTTCAGATTCGGTGAATGGAATTTTGAACTTCATAGCCGATATGAAAAGGCAAAAAATATCATCATATTTCCTCATTTAGATACTTCATGATTTTAGAGTGGTTTTGCATATGCTGATAATGTTTGCATATCAAAAACATGGACAAATTCGTGCTTTTACTGAACTTAAAACCATTAGGCCAAAGGTATGTTTCATAGAAAGGACATATTATCATTGAAGAGCGGTTTGGAAAAGATTATTGTTTCAAATGGGTCATTTCTTGAATCCAGGGGAGGATTCAGAATTCTCTGTATCATGTCGAGTCTGAATGGAAAATTTTTTACTTTTATAAATCCCCCCCCCCCCAAAAAACAACTTTCGAAAATCGAAAACAAGAAAATAATATGTGATCTGATATTCTTCACCCTCTTTGAGTCGTAGTGGTTTAGCATTCAATAATTGATGGAAGAGTTAAGTGAAAAAGTGATCAAATAAATTTCTATGACGTAATCTCCATTGTTATTTCACATTCAAATACCCTACAATTGTTTTTATTAGCTGTCTTAATCTGTTACATGGACCAATCCATTATAACTTTGGGGTTAGATCAGGGACACGAATACTACAGATAAGTAAATGAACAAAATGATTAGCATATATGCCAATTATGTGTTTAATATACCAGTCGAAAATGAAGGTGTTGTTTACGTAATAACCGGCACCAGGAAGACTGAAATCGTTTTATCGGGTAATTTATTTTTTTGATAATTCAAGTATCCCACTGTTTTTTTCAAGTCTCAACTCAATACAAGCTGTTTTAATATGCGATGATCGGACGAAAAGTCAAACAAGTTTCATTGACGTAATATTCGTTATGTCATAATAGAAAAGTAAATTAACCAATGAAATGCATTAGCAATAAACAAACAAAGAATGAATTTGCATAGATACTCATTATACGCATGGATGATTGTCGAGCAAAATATCAAAATATATCTCGTTTCACTTTTTGCCAGGCTTTCATAAACCTCACTAATATTCAGAAGAGGGTCAGGTGATCATACGGTTCAGTGTGGAGCGGACAGGGAAGAAAATACCGATCAGATTGATTCAGTCTTTCTGTATTTGAATTCAGCTTGATTAATTTCTTTTAATTTAGTAGTATATAACCGACTTTTTTGTATGGTACTTCTGTGGACGATTTTTTCAAAAATAAATGTGATTTGGGGATACCCACTTCTCTCCCCAGAGTTACTAATCTGTCGAACAGTCTCGACGTGAAAACAGTCACTTCCAAAAAAATTTTTTTTCAAAAGTAATCTAAAAAGTGACATTGACCACAATAAGTTTAATCTTTGTAGTTAGTTATTAATATCGAAAAATCTCCCGACGAGCCAACAATTAATTAGTTCAGTCAGTATGACGGGTTAGCTGTCGATCAGTTAGTCCAAAGTTCGAATCACGGGCAAGGAATGAGTTTAGATATCTGCTTACAACCCTCAATTTGGTGAGTGTTGTTCTTGTTTGAAAACCAAGTCAACTCCCGACTCAGAGCCAGCGTTTGACAGAAATTATTAATAAAAGTTTTCTCATCCTCGAGTGGTGTGCTGTAACTGGAACGCCCGCAGGCTGCCAAGCACTATGGAAAGGTAAATAAAGTCCGGCAGACAATTAAGTTCTGTTGTGCCCAGGAGCGTGGGATTTGAAACAAAAGAAGAACAAAATCAGAAATAAATAATTTATTGATTCAACGTAATTAAATTCCACTAATTAACGAGCATAATCAGATATGGTCATGTGACTGAAGACGTCATTAATTTTTAATTACCATAAAGAGAATAGTTTTCTTTCAACTTAAATAAAAATAAAATTAATCGCATTGTAATGTCTGATTATTGACTGGGGAATATTGACTGAATGTTATTGTGCGCATGCGTTGTTGTCGACTATGCATGCATGCATAAACTTGTACATATTTCCCTACGTTTACAGGTTAGCATAGTAACATCCAGAAATAACTGGATCGTTTCTGCATGGATAAACTACACTTATATAGATTTTATTATTTACTCTTTGGTATGTATTCATTGCAAACAAAAAATTAATCTGTTCATTTTTCTGTTGATTTTCTACAACTATTCATATTTTCTGTCTAAAATGATTTAAGACAACAGAATTGGGTAAAAATTGAAACTGTGCGTCATCATTATAGTAGTAGTAGTAGTAGTAGTAGTGCAGCAGTCTCTGCATACTTTCAGTAAACGCTCAGATACAGAAGCAGCCCATTTTGTGTCTGTGTGTTCTCATTACCCCCCTTTTCTCTTTCTATTTGATTCGGTGTGATAGAAAACCAATAAAAACGCATAAACTGACAAGGCCTATGATATGATAATAATCAGACGTAGGTTAGTCTGGCACAAGACCTGGTAGAGGAGAGGGATATGGAAGTGTTTTGCGCTAATGTTCCAAATCACTAGCACCAGAGGTAAATACGAAGCTTCCTCAGACAGCAAGCAGCTATCCTTCTGAGTGATCATATATTATGTTGAGAGTGACCTATATACGTGTTGCTGTGCCAGACTCACCTAAATTTGGCAAATACTTCGGTGCCTCATAAGTTAGCAGACCATTACTACTGTGTAGTGAGTTTGATTCTCACAGTGTGTAAAAATGCTGCTTTTTGCAAAACTTAGTTGAACCTATAATAATTACCTATATGCACCTGGTATAACCAATCTGTTTGTTTCTAAAACCACTGAAATATGTTCGAGCCTCACAGGTGTCCTAAATTTAAATATTTTGTGTAAGCGCCTATGTGTCAGTCCTTTTTCCAACACCTTTTGACTCTTAACCTTTTCATAACATTCAATATAGAACTAACTTACCTGCGTCGTCAAAAATGACGGCATATATGAGATATATGGATACTCATAGCATTTTGTAAACGTAGATAATCTCTATTATAATATTTGTGTTGCTGTGAGCTTGGAGAATAGCGTTCTGCTTTTTTCCCCTTTTTTATCATAATTCTTTAAATTCTACACTTTCATTACGTCATTAAAACAAGAATAAGCATGAATGAAATTCTATTTCACTACACCAGTTACGTCCCTTGGCGTAACAGGAGACCTCTGCGAAGTCCTAATAAATATATGTGTGGATTTCAATATCCCCCTTCCTGTTCTTAATAATTGTGGCCTCTGTACTTAGATGTGACACTCGATTCTTTCATTATTCTTTGCATAGAATTCCAATATTTGTCCCTTTGAAATCTTGATAATTGTCGTCTTTCCAAAACCTTGTGACTCTCAATTCTTTCCACTCGGATAGAAAACGTCAACCAAAACTGTCAACCTCGGTTTCATCAGTTTCTAAGTTGGTCTGGTTGGCTGGCTGGCTGACTGGCTTTGTACGTATCACATACAGGCTGCACCAATAGAACTAGAAGGCATTTACTTCTTTAATGTCTAGAAAGATCGGTATTCTTGTTTTGTTTTGTTTTTTAAAGTCACCCCAAATAGGCTTTTAATAAGTCTGCAATGTAAATTTATGCTAAATTGATCCCTTAGTTTGTGTTCGGCAGCATTCACGATTATTTTTTTAATCAAAATTTTCTAATGATCTCTGTCCAACAAAAGGCGAGTAAAATAAGTCATTCATTTATCACCCCTTTCCCAGTTTCTTAATTGATCATCCCCAACAACACATGCTACCAAATGACATTGGTAGTCATGTGACAGTCTCTGTTGAGTGACTTACCAGATCTGTTAATATAGAAGTTAGACATTTCATCCTTTTGCCTCTTTACAACAATCGTTATATTTCCCAACCCATGTTACGCTCGCTTCTTTTCAAGCCGTTAATATAAAATTTCTATATGTTTCTCTTCGTTTCTTTATTATAATAACTATTGTCTTTCTATGGGTTTCGTACAGCTGACGCACGAACCCCCGATGGTTCAGTCATTCATACCATTCAACGTTGTCTAGTATAAATAGAGTGTTGCTTTTTTGTTTGCGACCACCAACCACTCTTGAATTTCCGCTTCAGGCCATAACTCTGTGCTTATGTCAACAATATTTTTTTTAGAAATCTAGAAAGTTGGGTAAAAAATTCGAAGTTTCGTCTGGATCGTAATTTTTCCCACCCAGGGGCGTTATTCGTCCTGGGGAATTATCGAGTTTCCTCCTGTAATTGCACAACCATAGCCAACAAAAATGGCGAAGGATTCTATCCTTTTTTTTCTCATATATATGTGTGTTCATTTGCTTATGCGCTTGTGTGTTCCAGCATTCCTGGCCATACTGTTTTATCAACAAACTTGAAAAGTGGAATAAATATTCCACTGGAGCCCTTCTACAAATGTTTTATTTTTTAAATTTTCTTTTCCTCTAAGGGGCCTTATAATGACGGGTTATTGATAACATGCAGATCCTATGGAATCTTTAGACTTGAATTTTAGCTACTTTTTTTTTTTTTATTTACTCTATTTTAAATGTTTTCCAGTGGAAAATACCGGTGATGTCATAAATAGAATTTATTCTGGCCATAAATGGTGAATTTTTTTTTACTTGACTTCAAATTTTTGCACTACGATTGACAGCGATGGCGACTCTTGATCAAACTTGCTTGACTTGAAAGAATTGAAGGTACGATTAACGTAGCAGTAACAGCGCGGATAATGAAATCAAAAACCCGAGCTCAAACTCCGGCAGGAACTGATTATATTCATCATGCACTGCTGCCATTAGGGAAGGCATGAATCCATCTACCCACCCCATAGATAGTTGGGTAGACTGAGCTTTCTAGCATTGGGGGGGCGATCAGTCTAGGAGATTACCAATATATGGAGTGGAGCACCCTTGAAGTTATTTGACATCCTACCGGCAGTTTCTACGACCAAGTGATGCCAGACGTATCGCTCTGGGGCAAGGCTGAAAAGGGGATTCCGGCGACTGGAAAGGACGTTCTATTGTATTTATAGACAGCACAAAGTCTATTCAGTCAGAAGAAATCGGAACATAGTCGTAGATTGAAGAAACTATTTATATTTTTGCTCGGTAAATTTGCTGCAGGACGAAAGATATTTGAGCTGTCTAGGGCGATCCTTGGCGATCGAGGTCTTTGAGGCGCACTCCAAACTGAAAAAAAAGGAACAAGTGTGGTTAGTCACTCAATAGAACTTAACACAAATGTCAGTTGGCAGGCACACCATGTTGGGGGTAATCAATGAATGAATAATTTCTCTCGCCTTTCGTTGGACAGGGATCACTAAAAGTCTGAATTAAAAAAAAAAAAGCACGCGTGTACAAACTAAGGGATCAATTTAGCGAAGACCCAATATGTAAATTAACCCCCTCCAACTAGAAACCTCTTCAGTTGTTCATTTTCAATTGCAGGTGTACGTCTTCTACCTTCTTTATCTTCGAGACTCAAAGCTCTACGAGACTTTTGAAACCAACGCTGCATACTGCGGCGATCAGTGATTGGTCCTTCACCTCATCGTTGGTTATTATTGGAAGATGTTTGGACGCATTGTAATCAAATTTGTACACGTGCAATAGGATTATATACGATTCTTCTTTTTTCATCTTCGGGTTTTAAGGGTCTACACCGCGTACAGATACCTCTAAAAATGAACGATGAATATTAGTGAAAACAGCTGACTTTAATCATTAGAATTATATATATATATATATATATATATATATATATATATATATATATATATATATATATATAAATACATTTATATATATATATATATATTTAGATATATATATGTGTATATATATATATATATATATGTATGTATATATATATATATGTATATATATATATATATACATATATATATATATATATATATATATATATAAATACATTTATATATATATATATATATTTAGATATATATATATGTGTATATATATATATATATATATATATATATATATATATATATATGTATGTGTATATATATATATATATATATATATATATATATCGGTACAATATGATATACTAATGAAACGACTAAAAGTTGGTCTCTACAATGAGCCATTATTTTTCGAAGAAGCTAATGCATTCATCGCTCACTTTGAAACATGTTAGCAAGGTGCTTTCCATTATGTCACTATTTTTACTAAATGCTTCCCGACCAATCGTTAGCTACTATTAAATATCTGTAGAAACATTTTTTTGGTATACTCGATCGTGTTTGTAAGCGCCTGTACGTAAATATATACATATAATCTGGGTGTGGTAAGTAAAAAGTAGGATAGGTGTGGTGGGAA
Organism: Thysanoteuthis rhombus; assembly: GCA_963457665.1. Classification (NCBI taxonomy): domain Eukaryota; kingdom Metazoa; phylum Mollusca; class Cephalopoda; order Oegopsida; family Thysanoteuthidae; genus Thysanoteuthis; species Thysanoteuthis major. Next base: position 66,150,881 of record OY735210.1, on the reverse strand, counting down.
CTTATACGTAAAATGAAATATTTGTGCCTCGAAATATCAACGGACGGCTTCCTTTGTCGGTCACCAATATCACTAAGGCTCCGCTGATTGCATAAGCCACATAAATATTAATCGAAACCATTTACTGAGTGGAAGGGCAAGGGGAAAAAGCGTGAAGAGGAGATGAAAGCGGTGAATGGTGGAAGCGGGGCAGATGCCTCTGGAAGTAGCAATCATTTACAACAAGTCAAATATAAAAGATCGAGTCGGGAAGAAAGACATATGAGCAAGAAAGCAGGAATTGAAAAAAGGGTGGAGGAAATGCGGGTTGGTGTTGACTCGTTTCACTATTACATATCTTATGCCGAATCAGTGAAATCGTCTAATTGGCGAACTTGGCTTTCTACAAAAAATGAATAAATACGTTGGTTTAAGTTGATCAAAAGTTATCTCAATCAAAACAAAGATATGAGGCAACTATTTTGTTTACAATCAAAAGTTTGTGAAATCAAAGTGATGTCATCCTTTGTACAAAAAAAAAAGTAAATTTTGCCAGTTAGGCAAATCCACATATTCGATGCAACATGCAATCCAGAAGGTGCAGAGTGGCCAAACTCCCGCTAAGACGGTTTATATTCCCTTTGCACTAGTACCCTTGGGAAAAAGGCATGAATCCAGCTATAGGTGAATAGTAGATTGGGCTCTCTAGTTATGGTTACCAACTAGTCGAGGAGAGGAAGACTCAGATTCCAAACTATCTCGCCCTTGACACACCTTTGATGAAGATCAGTTGCTGTGCTCTAAGGACCCTGAACTGGTTTGGGATGAGAAAAAAAATCCATAAGCTCAACAATAAGTAGTAGTAGTAGTAGTAGTAGTAGTAGTAGTAGTAGTATGCTGAGGAGGACGAGAAGAAATAACAGCAAGTAGTATTTCTTTGAGTTAATTGATTCTCATTCTTGTGAAATACTGCGATTTGGAAAAATTCTGCAAGAATTAGTTCCAATAAAAATTGCGAACGATCATTCTGAACTGTTTTTATGGAAAAATGCGGACCTCGTCCATTTTTATCATGATATCATAGCAGCTGATAAAAATGATCCGATAGATTTTCTTTTATTGACATCACACCTCTTCCTCCCTTCTTTTCTGTTGATGATAGAAACTGACGAACAAATCGACCGACTGACCGATTGAAAAGCGTCTGATTGAGATTGGTGGACACATCTGGGAACAATTATAAAACAAATTGACGTCTGCTGTTAAGTGACGATGAGCAACGTGGCCTATTAACTTGTGTAGTGAAGTAGATCCTCATTTCAGTGCTCCAATTTTCTGTCCCAGTGCCAGACTAAGCTAACATTACTAAGTTACTGAATTAGTCTACAAGATGAACTTGCAGTACAAAAAATACCTAAATAGTGACTTACTATAATTAACTGAGGTAGGTACTTGAGCCCCCAGTTAGGACCGAACTCAATACATAAGAGAATTGGTCCTTGGTGAGTGGTAAGTGATTATGGCTTCATAAAAGGCGCCCACATAGGTTCTTACGGGATTGCATCAAACTTCAGTCGAGACAATTTGTGTTTGCTTTGTACTGATGCCCTTGGGAAATGGATAAGTGGAAGGACAGTTGTTTACCAATATGGGAGAGGGGCAACACTTACTGCTATGCATTGCTCTGAAGTAGGCAGTTTGATATTTATCACCCATTTTATAGAAGTAAGTTCAGAAGTAGGTTTTACTTTTATACGCAAAAAACAAATGAAATCTCTAAAAACATTGATATGAATAATATTTCAGTTCGCACCTATAAACGAAAATGTAGGTATTACTTATTATTCCACCCGGAGTCAAAGTGTTTTTTTTTTCAATTATGGTTGGAGTGTTAATATAACCTAAACCTTCTTGGGGCGATTTCTTTTTTTTCTGATTTAGTGGGTGATTCATTAAGCTATTTGTGAACGAATGTTTTCATTGGGTGACTTTGTATCACATATTGAAGCTAATTGACTTTTATTTGAAGGTAATAATTTTGTTGTTTCTTTTAATTATCTTTCATATATGTAGTGATTATTAAGTTTGTTTTTATTTGTAATATTTGGTGGGGGGGGTGCAGAAAAATACTTTTAAAGTAAGATCAGGATCCCCTTACAGTGCATGTGTTTTGAATGTATGTCATTTTCTTATATAAAGACGTTTTTTTCTTCGGTTTATGTGAGTGTGTTCACTTCGTGTTAGTCGTTAGCAAAATCAAAATTATTCCAGATATTAAACCTATTTTTCACGCCTGCAAACGATACAGAAATCCTATCCATCCCTGACATTTTTTTTACTCTGATTTACTTAGAGTGAAAGCTGACCATCATTTTTTCTTTTTTTTTTCTTCCGTTTTTTTCTTTTTTACATTTCCCATGAATCAACTCAGGCTACCCTACCATTGCCGCCATCTTTCTTTTATTACTGGGAGGAATTTGCTATCGTTGCTCGTGTTTAAATATCCTGACTCAGGGTTTGATTTCGTTTTGTAGGCGGAAACAGCAGAGAAAATAGGCAGAGCTGTTTATTTCCTCTTCTTTTCCTTCCCAGGCCGCCATGTATTATAATCAGCTCTAAGTATATTTGACGATCGTTTTCCCGCTTGTTGTTTATATTGCAATTATTTGCTCGGTTTTCAATGCCTGCCTCGGCCTACAGGAGTTTATGTTTCAATCGAGCTATACTAGGCCAGTGGCCTGATTCCAGGCTGCGATTTCCCCAACAGTGCCAAGGAAATCGGTTGTTCGAACCTAGGTGAAAGGCGAAGCATTGGATTGCTGATTCTCTAGGCTTACAGTTCATGTTTCAATCGACATTTACAGGGCCAATGACCTTATTCGTGGCTGAGATTTCCCCAAAAGAGCCAGGGAAATTGAAGTTCGAGCCCAGGCAAAAGGTGAGGGTTTGTAATGCTTATTCTTTAGGCCTACGGGAGTTTATGTTCCCATTGAGATTTACAAGGCCAGTGGCCGATTCGTGGCAACGATTTTCCCAACAAAGCCAGGGAAATCAGTGTTCGAGCCCGGGTAAAAGGCGAGTATTTTGAATGCTGATTCTCTTAGCTTACAGGAAGTCAGGGTTAAAATGAGATTTACTAGGCCAATAACCTGATTCGTGGCTCTGATTTCCCCACCGTTAGAAGTGAAGTCAGATTTATTCTTATTCCTTAATTTTCAGTTGCTTCTTTTCACAATTTGGACAACGATTGGCAAGTGTGTGAGTTCGATTCTTACTGTGGTCATTGCCATTATTTCCAATTACGCTGTTTAATTGTTGCCATAGGATGACGGCCCAAGTATAAGTTGTGATTAAAAGCAACTAAAAATCAAGTTGATGGTAAAAATTAGTCAAAAATTAATAATTGTATTGTATCTGCATGATACCAAGACTTGCAAATGTTACCCTGAGCTCTTGTAATTAGCACAGTGAATTGGAAAATCTGTCACTCGTCCTCGATGCTGGCTCAGTCTCTATGTTCTGGTTATTAGTGGCTGACCTGCAAATCTCGTGGGGGATCTCGTGCAACCACGTATTGCACGTGTAAGCACATAACTGTATTTTACTCTAGTTCTACATTTGTATATAATGTTGACTGTGATCACACAGTCAACATTATATACGATTGTAGCAGAGCTGTGGGAGGATGATGCTGGCAGTGATATTAGTCGCAGTGTAGTAACACCATGTAGTTTGTAATTTCATTTTGCATCTGACTTGTCCGCTCTTTCTTTTATCTCTACTCGAAAAAAGATTTTGCAAAATGTTTTCATACATGAAAAAGACACCAAAACTTCTCATGATAAAATACCATTATTCCTCCCTTGTTTCTTCTTGATTTTCTTTTTTACTTCGTTCTTAAATTTTATTCTTCCTATCTTTTTTAAAAATCTTTATTCCTGATAGCTTATTTCCTTTCCTTTCTCTTACTTTTTCCTTTTTTTACTTCTTTGCAATGTTTCCATTCTTTCTTTCACTCGTTCTTTGTTCCTTTCACTTTGCTTCTTTTTTCTTCTGTTTTTCTACTTTTTCCTTAATTTTCTTTCTTTCTTCCTTCCTTCCTTTTTCTTCACTTATGTCTTTCTTTCTTTCTCCCATTTCTTGTATCCCCTTTCCCCCTCCTTTCTTTCTTCTTAACTTTTCTTCTTCTTTCTTTTTCTTTCTTTATTGGTTACTTTCTTCTTTCTTCCCCTTTATTCTTTCTTTCTTCCCAACTTAACTTCCCCATTTCCTTCTTTCCTCCTTCCTTTCTGTTTCTCTATTTTCTTTTTCATTCCTTCTATCTCCCTTCCCTCTTCCTTTTTTTCTTTCTTTCTTTCTTTGTCAAAACCTTCTCACCCGTGAATTATCTCATGATGCGTTCCAGGAACCTTGTCAGTAAACTGCCTCAAAAACTCAGAATTTTCGATCCAAACAAATCTGAATCGCAATTCATCTGACGCGAAACGCTTCAGTTTTATAATAAACTCATGAAGAATGACTGCATTATCTTTAATCCAATCAACCGCGACTCCCAACTCTTTTTAAAGTACAAAGTAACAAATGCACCAAACATCACGTGCCCCCATACATTTGTGAATGCATCGTATTAGCCAAGCTTTTTTAAAGGATTTCGGTGATTCAACCCATTATTTTCTTGTAAAATCCTTTCGTTTCTTTCTTTTTCATTGATCCTTTCTTTTGTCCCCTTCTTTTAAAAATAGCTCTTTGTTTTGCTCATTTCCCGTACGCACCTTAAGTTCAAATTCTCTCTTTCGTATCAACATTTGTTTAAAGACTTATCAGTCAATCCATTTAGCTTTGACAATGGTAGAAAAGCAAAACAACGTTCCTTTCTCTTATGTTTTAAGATGTTATTGAAAAGAGATGTTTTTTCTGTCGGTGTTTTAAATGCTCTTTCGGTTGATCTTCACGAAAATATCGATCTTTGTTAAGTACTTTTCGACAATTTTTCCCCTCGAAAACGCATCTGAAGTTCTTTTCATTGGCGAG
>OY735210.1:66115871-66140871 GCA_963457665.1 Thysanoteuthis rhombus | reverse complement strand
GTGAATGAATACAGTAATACTCATAGTACATTAATATAGTTGAAGTATTATATCAGATGATCATATAAGTTGTGAAAACGCCGTCTAAAATTTATAGAACAAATACATCAAAACTTTCATTCACTTCAATATTTACATTTATCAAGTGACACGGAAATTATGACTATTGAGAAAAATGAAACAATGTCTACAGCTGTGTTTTAGTAACGACTTCATTTGAACACAGCAGAGGTGAATCCAGGTCAAAAGGCATCATGACAAAATGAAAACACTGTGGTGTCGGTGGAGTCGAACAGTGTATCAATATGATTTATTTTACCTTCCAAATTAAGTAGATGTGCAGTTGAACGACTGCACATCACAAGCGTCGCTCAGCGAGTTTACGAAATATTCTATGACTGATCCTCTCAACCTCACGTACCATTTTATACAACTCTGTCGCTGATTGCATCAGAGTGAGGAATGTTGGGTTCGTCCTTTCACTTTCCTGAGATAGCAAATAACTTGGTCAGACCAGAACTCAATCATGTTTGTTTGAATCTAGAACTTGAATATGTTGTTTCAATTTCCACAGCACAAAAAAAGATTTTCAAGGAACAGAAAACTGACGGGTCCCTGTTTGGCTTAAAATAATTTGCTATTTAAAAAAAGAAAAAAAAAAACAAAACTGGAATAGATAGTCAAGATTCGGATAAGGGGAGTGAAACATTTTTTTTTAATGATTTTCGGCTTCATCAACATGTCTGGATCTTATCACCCCTAAACCGCAATTTTTTTGTCTATTTGGAAGATAGGGGAATGGATCTGTGCAACGTTTTCCCCATCGAGTGAATGAAGATGTGAAATCGAGATTAAACTGATTTAATGACACATCATGGTTACAGAAGATTATGGTAAATCTGTTTTTTCTCACCTAAATTCTCTTATTTCTCTTTCTTTTTATTTGGACACTGTTTTTAACATCGAATGAACGGTAGCAGAAAACTTCACAATTTACTACCGAAATTACCGAAAATTGGGATTGCAGGAGTGAATTAGCACCAAATATTTGTCCTTTTTGTACATCCATAGTCGATTCCGACAATGGCTAAAAGTTATAAGGACACAAAATGAATGAAGTCGAGTTTTAAAAATCTCCCAAATAATAAAAGCGAGCAGTATCGATTAAAATTTCAACTGATCACAGGGGAATAGTGAGTGTGTATGCAGGGGGGGGGTCTTATCTTTATAGTTATTTATATGAGATAAACTTTCCCGGGGGAAATTTCATTGTTCACCGGTCCGACATTGTAAACAAAACAAGCCCGAATTTTTACGATTTTCCTTATCTATAAACTCAAATATAATTCTGATGAAATTCATAGATTTTTTTTCTTTTTGACACATGTTGATATTTTTTTTAAATCAACTGAATGAATTATTCATATTTATTATGTATGTACAGTAGATAATCGTAATGTAAATTGAACAAAAAATTCTACTTTATGGAATCATCGATCGTCACTGTTTTAGTTTGTGAGGCATAAAGGCTAATTTGTAGCCTCCTCACCAATTGTTTTTTTAATCGAAAATTTTAAAATCAATTTGTTATTGTTTTGGGGGTGAAATGAAATGAATTCTATTCTATTCTATTCAAATGTCCGTGGTGGTATTTTAGAAATGACGCTCTCGTTTTTATTTTTATTTTTTCTGACACATCCGGAATTATAGTTTTGGCTACAGCAGCCATTAAGATCATGAACTGAATTTCCTTTTTATGATTTTAACTATATTATTCTTTTTAAAAAATATGGGATTCCTTTTTGCATCCATTGGATTTTTTTTAATTTATGTGAATGTTTTTTGTTTTGTTTTTTTTCCCCCATTCTGAGTATAAGCTGTGCATTGGCTTGCAGCGAACACCTTTTTCTCATGGTAACGAATGTAAGCCTTGCTTCACTTTACTCGAAGGACAAAATATACTTTTCGCACACTAAAATTGACTGCTTTGTAAACGCATACATTTTGCCTTGACACTGTATGATGTCATTCAAACGTCAGCCATTTTACGAAGGTAAATTTATCACACATGCTTTCGGAAGTTACTTACCCTCTGAAAAACAAAAATGTTAGAAGATATTTCTTTTAAAACGAGGACACCATTTTCGAAAGTTAACCACCATAGAAAAAACAATTATTTTTGTGCTTTAAATCCAATCACATAAAAAAAAGTCGAAATTATACGAAAAATTGAAAAAAGGTAGTTTTGAAAGTTACTTAACGACAGGAAAACAAAAAGTTATTTCTTTAATAAAAACATTTTTGTACTTTCAATCCAACTGTTAGATAACATTTAAAAATTAGTTTTTTTCTCAAAATTGACGAATTTACGTAGGTAGTAAAGGCCTTTATGGATTGAAAGCGCAAAGAATGTTTTTCTATTTTCGATCGAATATCCGATTTAATCGAATCCTAACCCAGGAACCGTTTTAGCACAATGTGCGGGAATTTCAAGTTTTTTCAATAATCCTGTCATTGAGCTCGAGTGTCACTTACATTTATTCTAGCTTTAGGGATGTTTTTAGGGGTTTATTTTTGTGATATATTTATAAAACTATTTTTTGAAATACAACTAAAAATTTCAAATTATACTAACAAAACTAGCTTAATAAAATCAAATCGAAAACTTTTTTCTTCAAATTCCATCGTGTGTTACCTAAAACCTATGCAATCAAAACACGCTAAGTTATTATGAAAGAAGAGAAACGTTCATTTAACCTGAAGGATACTGTGGAGAAATTGTCTAACAGAATTTTAAAATACTATTATGTTTGTGCATTTCATATCACAAAATTTCCTTTAAATGATATTCCAATTGAGATTTCTTTCACCCAATCATTGATATTATAAAACTTTTTCGACGATTCCTATAGTTTTCTCTCTGTCTCTGTCTCTGTCTGTCTGTCTGTCTGTCTGTCTCTCTCTGTCTGTCTGTCTCTGTCTCTGTCTCTCTGTCTCTGTCTCTGTCTCTCTGTCTCTCTCTCTTGTTCATAGCTAATATTTGACTTTTTATGCAATAGGATCGAATGCACAAAAAACTTGGGGGGCGGTTTTAGTAACTTTCGAATATAATGTATTAGTTTGAAAGGAACTGCCTGCGGTAGGAAATAGATCATTTTGTTGTTGTTGTTGTTGTTGTTTTTCTTGTGGTAACTTTTGAATTAAAAACAAACAACATTTTATCCTTGTTTGATTTTTTTGAAAGCACAAAACATTACGTTATCTCAATAGAGAAATTACTTGTTTTTCTGAGCGTGAAGTAACTTTCGAAAATACGTGTTATATATTTACATGTGTAAATAATGTCATACATTTCCAAGGAAAAATATTTCCCAGCCAATGTCGGGATGCAAAAGGCATCATTGGTCCCATTTGCTCATTTAGATGAAAAAAATCATACTTTTTAGAGACTTATTTGGAGTGACTTTAAAACAAAGACTAGCAGATAGTTCATAAGTATTTTAGTTGTAAAAGTTGTTCTTTACTTCGTTAGAAAAGTATGATCTTTTAAATTATTAATTATTCTACTATACCAGTGACATTGCACGGAAAAAAACACGCAATAAAAATTTTGTCCTTGTACATTCACAAAAAATACTTTACTCAATACAAATTCAGTTGAAATATTTGTTCTACCGAGTTGATATTCTCGACTCATGCCTTTTGAATGTCCAACATTGCAGCTTGCAGTAATCTATACTACACTGTTGTCCTTTAGACTAATGTCTTTTGTTTTGATGCCTCTTGACCGGACACCACAAAGTTTTGGATTTTCTTGTAACTGCCCACTGATATTACTGTTACTCCTTTCTGTTGTTCCTGCTCTAACAATCTAAACATCCTATCTTTCGGTCATTCATAGATGACGGCAAACACCTCTGCAGGTTGGTGGAGGCAATGATTGCAATGCAATATTCCCCATTTTTCTCCAAGAGTTCGGTTTTTATATTTCTCATTTCTCCGTCTACGAAGCGAAAGTGGTCTGTATAGTAACAGGAATATCCGATTTTCTATTCCCCCCTCCTCATTTCGTGCTCTGATACCAATGTATTCCATTGGTCCGATCCCATTATGAAAAATAGGTCAGTCTGGAACGTGACAACTAAAACAAACATCCAAGACTCATTTACACGCATTTCGAAATGGAATAAGTTTCCCCCCTCCCTGTGGATTGTGAAATTCACTCCTGGGGAGAATTCTTCTCAGGTTGAGAACCATTGCACTCGATACCTCTTTTTGTCATCTGAATTTGGCACACCTTGGTGAATGCAAAGAGCAGCCATATCACTCTGATGGCCTTACATCATCATCATCATCAGTCTTTCAGCGTCCGTCGTTGGACATAGACCTTCCCCAGGATTTGCCACACTTCTCTATCATGGGCGTCACGGAGCCAGTACTTCTTGAACTTGTCCAGCTCGTCTCTCTATCTAACATTTTGCCGGCCTCGGTTGCGCATATGGTCTCGGGGAATCCATGTTGTGAGTCGTGATGTCCATCGATTGTCAGCCATTCTTGCAACATGGCCAGCCCACCGCCATTTGAGATTTTTATGGATTCTATGATGTCTCTAACTCTTGTCTTTTCCCGGATGTGCTGTGCTGTTTTGTGGTCTCTTCATGTGAGGCCCAGCATTATTCTTTCATGTGCACGTTGCATGGTTCTCAGCTTACGGGTCTGTCTCTTGGTTAAGTTCCATGTTTCAGCTCCATAAGTGACTATTGGGAGGATGCATTGGTTGTACACCCTTCTCTTTAGGATTAATGGGATCTTATTATTTTTGAAGGTTGAGCTAGCTCTGCCAAAGGCTTGCCATCCTAGTGTGATTTTTCGCTTTATTTCTTCTTCTTTTGAGGGTCTCATGGAGATTCGTTGCCCTAAGTTACGTTTAAATGTCGAAATAGGCTGACCGGATTCCGTCCTAGTGTCGAAAAGAAAACGTAGTCTACCTTGAGCCTATGCAGGTAAACCTGGATGAGTGCAGTAAATTCATTCTAGTTTTCTTTTCTATACTGCTCAAAACCGCGCTGTTTAAGGTCTTATCATATTTTGATGTGTTTTTCCAGTTTATACTTAGTTACATTCATTGGTACAGCAACACCTTTCACCGTACTACATCGATCCCCGCACTATTCAAGTTATTGTTGTATTCCCATTGTGTGAAGAAAGAAAAACGAAAGGGGTTATCGCAACCAGGAATGGAATCGTTCTAAAAATAACTGAGGGTATCCGATTCTTGCAAAAATAAACCATAGCCTGCATGTGTACCAAAACTAACCATCTAAAATATTATCTAAAATCATCTAAAAAATAGATATTTTACCTGGAATTATGAATTATTTGTTCTGATAATATCAAAAAATATCAACACAAAATAACCATAGAAACCCCCCAAAGCACCTTTTTTAAGAAATATGAAAATTAGTATAGATGGTGCTTAGTGGTGTACTCATGCCATTTTCAAGGTTGTAGCCACAGAAATGTGACTAGGGGCGTCTGGAGACACACAAACATACGCATATAAGCACTTATATAGACATAAACACAGAAACTCAAAGAGAGAATAATTTGTAAACACCTGGCTGGTTGGTCAGGGACATTTGTGGGGCTACGGTTTAGTTTTTCTGTTTTCATTCCAAATTCAATTGAACTTTATGAGGCCAGTTCGCAGCTCTACTTTTCATTGTAAGCGTGGAGCCACGAAAGATTATGTACGTTGGGGAAATTGTCTCATTTAAAAAAACGTTTTCTCTCTTGGTCTTTCTCTAGAATGTAATGAGACAGACAACCAGAATAATACAAATACAGGTTTAAACCACCATCTGAGAGTCATTTAATCGAGATATGCTTTATTTAACTACTTCTTCGGGGCCCAAATGCGTATATATAGACAGTACATGCCTACAATACCTGATGTTACGAAGCTATCCCCCGTCCAAGTACTGATCAGCATAGGCGTACATGCCAGAGTGCTGGGGACAAGTAACTCTCCCCCCTCCAAAGTGTGAACTTTCAAGCAAATCATTGTCATTCGTGCAAAACTATAAAGTTTCAGGCAAATCAAGCCTTTTTGCCTCAATAAGAGTTCTCATGCCCCAATGACTGATTAAGCTCGGCGCTACCTGAAGTCGGTAATCGAACGAGAACCGCTGTTTTCAGTGTGTTTTACTCGTGAGCAGATGATGAGAGCCAATGCCCTTCAAACTTTGATCACTTTAGGAACCCTTTTCCATTATTGAATTCCCTAGGGAAACCCTTCCAAAAAAATTTCCTCTTCTACATGTAATAATAGAAGCCAAAGAATTTAAAGTCTCCAAGCCAGAATTGAATAACACCACAGCAACGCGATATCATCACAGTCCTCATAGAAACGTTGGACCTCATACATTCTTTAAAATCATTTTAATCCGATCTGACGACGCTACTGATGCAAAATGCATAATCCTAGATGAAAAAAAATTATGAAAAAATGATTATTTAGTCATTTTTCCAAACTGTCAAAATAATAAACTATACATATGCATACACACACACACGTGCATACACACACACACGTATATATATATATATATATATATATATATATGCGTGTGTGTGTATGTGTGTAGTATAGTTGCATGAAGACACATATTCATATATATATATATATATATATATATATATATATATATATATATATGTATGTGTGTGTGTGTGTGTGTTTATAAGTAACTATTTGATTTCGGCCTTGTTTATGGAATAATCTAAATGTGTGTAATCCCAAATGTAAAAACTGTGAAGGAATCGTTTATGAAATGAAGAATTATTCAAATATTTTTGAAATGAAGAAATATTTAAGTATATTGAAAAACGTAATTTCTTCTCGTGGAACCACAGAAAAGGTCGTGAAACACGGTTTAGATACCGCTGGTATAGAGTGACCAAAACGGTACGTTCGGTTTTTGTTGTAAGATAGTTTTAATAGCGTTTACTCCCAACTTCATTGAAAAACCTCGCTTTTAATTGTATATTGACAGCTGTCGTGTCAGCGTTCATTCATAAAAAAAAACAACACTTTTGTCAGCTTTTCTGTATTTTTGTTTATTGATTCACAAATTGAGAATGGAATAAAATAAGCAACATTTTCGTCGATTGATGTGTTCCATTTAAAAAAAAAAAAGAAGAGTAAAATGTGTTTCTTAACGATGCTCCACAGTTTGGTAGCCCAATGGAGGTTGATAGAGAACAAATTGAGACCTTATTTGAAAATAATCAACCTTACATATCACACGAGTTAGCAAACATTGTCAAAATAAACAAATCAGGCGTTGAAAATCATTGTGTTAGTCATTTTGATGTGTAACTTCCATATAAGCGAGAATAACCTACTGGACCTTGGCCCATTTGGAACTTGCTCCATAATCGTAACGAAAACGTCTTGTTTTTAGAATATTTCGTCAATTCATTAAATGTGGATATTAGATAACAACAAAGATATTGCAGACCAAGCGAAATATCGATAACCTACCAAACGTGATGTTGTGTGCATAACTGGATTGGAAGGTATCAGCACCCTCCGGAGCATAAAGCAATCAATTCAATCTAAGTTAGACCAAACGAAGGCAAGAGTCGGATGAAGCGTTCGGGATTAATCAAGAGAAAGGGTATAATATTGAATCAACGATAACACTATGCTGCATGTTTCTTTGGTGATAAGGCAGAAAAATGTCGAAGCCTGGCTAGGAAGTGTCCACTCATCCATTGCATTCATATATTGCACCTTCGAATCTCTAATTATTCCGGTCTTTATAGAATTCCCCGAATGAAAGATATATCTTTTCCTTGGAAGATTAAAAAAGGTAGCTAAAGCAGTTTCTTGCTCAGGAAGATAAAAAGTTCTGGGAGGATAAATTATGAAGTTGCCTGAAAGATGGTAGAATACAGTTGATGCAAGGATAAGGATGTGAAGTCTAAATGGAAGTACTCTGAAGGGGACTTAGATGCCATTGACGTAAAGGAGAATTTTTTTTCTCTCTTTAACATAAATTGGCTGGGTATTTTTCGGACAGACCCCGTACGTATGCTGAACAATAGAGAACAAACGAACGGGAACTTCAAGTCCAAAATAACGAAATAAAATCTTGATCTTATTTTGAATTGGTTCTCAAGTAGGAAAACACAATATTGCATAGGTTATACAACAATACACTTTCAAGGTTGACTGAAAACTTACTGAAGCTTCAGCTGTCGAGGGTGAATTTGTAAAACCCCGAGCTTTGTCTTCCCAAGCGCCCACACAACTTGTAGCTGGTCTGATTGACGGTAAACACTTTAAAATCACTTGACATTTTCTCGTTGAAAACTTTCGTTAGAGTCAAGTCCCTCGCATGTTGAGGACGGGTCACGTAGCACCCTCGGGGCAGAGGGGCGATACGAAGGCCAGAAGCTCTCTCCTACTTTAGCGGAGAGGAGAGTCAGAGTAGAAGAGCTGAGAGGGGAGACACCCATCATTACAGACGACCTTTCTAGAGGGCGCTGCGATAGTTTTACGTTGATTGTAATGACTGCGATTGAATACGTGTAAAGATGGTTGTTAACTTCTTCTTCTTCTTCTTCTTCTTCTTCTTCTTCTTCTTCTTCTTCTTCTTCTTCTTCTTCTTCTTCTTCTTCTTCTTCTTCTTCTTCTTCTTCTTCTTCTTCTTCTTCTTTTCTTGTTCTATTCCTTTTTCTTCTTTTTCTTGTCGCTGTCTTTTATCTTTTGCCTTGTCACCCTTTCTCTCTCTTTCTTTTTCCTAATCTCTGTTTCTCTGTCTCTGTCTCTCTCTGTCTTTCTCTCTTTTTCTGTCTGTCTGTCCGTCTATCTATCTTTCCCTTCTTTATTTTCTGATTCAAACTATCATTTTCCTTTCTCTCTTTTTCTCCCCCTCCCACAGTCGCTCGTTCTTTCCTTTTTCCATTCTCTTAACAAATCCTCTCTTCTTTCATTTTTTCCTTTTCCTCATCTCCTTCTACGCACACTTTCTCACGCACACAAAAGACATTAAAAGCACATGCACGTGCAGACTATCAGAAACACACGCTTCTATAAAGATCACACGCACGCCCCCCACGTACAGCACGATTGATGATCAGGCGACCTTAATTTGGACTGTGTTCACACGGTCAGTCTATCAACCGGGAGTGGTATCACAGTTGATGACGTCAGAGAAGCTGTTCATAAGAAATGTCAGCTCTGCACAGCCATTACATATATATATATATATATATATATATATATATATATATATATATATATATATATATATATATTGGGGGTATTTACAAAATATGCGTAGTGGTAGCAAGTGTCTGAGTATAATTATCGTTACCAGTGGTTCGCCTCAATCATTTTCCAACGGAGCACTTGATGTTCTCAAAAAACTATAGTCCCAACCCCCCGTTCCCACCCCGGAGAGTCTATAAGTTGATCAAGGGGATTAGAATAACGACTAATATATCACATTTTCCAAAATTAGATTTATTTTGAAATCATTTTCCATTTTGGGCCTGTCACGTGGGTATTGCAGCCTCCATATCAAGACCTGTTGTTCTATAATTGTATCGCCCTTACACATCTGTACTCACATTCTCTCCATCTCTCACTCTTACTCTCTTTATATATATATATATATATATGTGTGTATATATATATGTATGTGTGTGTGTGAGTGTGTGTGTTTGTGTGTGTATATATGTATATGCATGTATATATATAAAGAGAGATGAATAAATCTCTATGAGTATATACGTGCATGTATACATATCATATATATGCATGAGTTAAACAATGAACAAGATTTTACAATCATATGTAGACACATGCACATACATACACACATATATACACAAATTTATATGTATATACATATACATATATATGTATATATATATATATATATATATATATATATATATATATTCTTAAATATATATTATAAATGTTCATAATTTTGTCGTTTTTAGAAATTGTCAAATTAATAAATCACACACACACACATACACACACACACATACACACACACACACACACACACACATATATATATATATATATATATATATATATATATATATATATATATATATATATATATATATATATATATATATATATATATATATATATATATATATATATATATATATATATATATATATATATGCTTGAAGAAAAGAGGTTACAAGGTTTGGAGACAAGAATTGCAGATTATAAAATAAAACAAAATCATGAATTAATTCCGTGTGAAATCCGGTTTGCTAGGTTTTTTGACGGTGGAAAACGGCTGCGACTAAATGACTGGCGACTAAATTACTGGGTCATTATACATAATTGCTAATATCTACTTACGTGGGCAAGAGGAGTAATACACAAACTTACACTCGGAAGCACGTGTACCCACATACATCAACATACTCACACATAGTGAGACAGACAGAAAGACAGAGAGACAGATGACGTAGATTGCTAAATACACATTTATAAGCTTTCATTTTCAGTATACACAGAAAGATGTTTGGTGACGAATACTCAATGTGTATGTGTGTGTTTCTGTCAATAAATATGCGTGTATAAACGTATATAGATAAACGGGCTTTAACACACTTACATCTACTTGTCTAGTGACATCATGAGCCCCTTAAATCTACACATCTACTAAAATCATGACCCCCTTGAATCTACCTATCTAGTGAGATCGTGACTCCTTACATATATCTATCTGGTAACACCAAGACCCCCTTACATTTACCTCTATAGTGACATCAACACCCTCTCACCCATCTGGTGACACCATGACCCCCTTACATCTACTTATATTGTAACATCATGACTCTCCTAGTTCTACCTATCTAGTGATATCATACCCCTTTAATATCTATCAAGAAAAATCATGACCCCCCCCTTTACATCAATCTGGGAACATCTTGGCCCCCTTACATCTACCTATATAGTACGATCATGACCCCTTACAACTGCCTATATAACATCATGATCCTTTACGTCTACCAATATAGTTAAATGATGACCCTTTATATCTAGCTAGAGAGTGAATCATGACCATTTACATCTAGCTATATAGTAATATTTTGACCCCTCTTACATCCATCTATAGTGTAATATCATGAACTTTTACATCCAAATATAGAGTAACATCATAAGCCTTTACATGTATGTATCAAGTAACATCATGACCGTTTATATTTACACATATAATAACATCATGACCCACTTATATCTACCTATCTACTAACGCCATGACTCCCTTACATCTACCTATTTAATAATATTATGACCCTTTACATCTCCCTTTATGGTAACAACATGACCCCCTTACATTTACTCATCTAATAACATAATGAACACTTTAAATCTACTTAAATGACCCCGTTTACCACTACCTATATAGCATTACGATCCTTTACGCCTACCTATATAGTCACTTATGGAGCTGAAACATGGAACTTAACCAAGAAACAGACCCGTAAGCTGAGAACCATGCAACGTGCACGTGGAAGAATAATGCTGGGCCTCACATGGAGAGACCACAAAACAGCACAGCACATCCGGGAAAAGATAAGAGTTAGAGACATCATAGAATCCATAAAAAATCTCAAATGGCGGTGGGCTGGCCATGTTGCAAGAATGGCAGACAATCGATGGACATCACGACTCACAACATGAGTTCCCCGAGACCACATGCGCAACCGAGGCCGGCAAAATGTTAGATGGAGAGACGAGCTGGACAAGTTCAAGAAGTACTGGCTCCGTGACGCCCATGATAAAGAAGTGTGGCAAATCCTGGGGAAGGTCTATGTCCAACGACGGACGCTAAAAGACTGATGAAAAAAAAAATATACATATATATAATAACACCGTGATCCTTTACTTTCATTCATGTAATAACATATGATCATTACCCTTATATCTACCTATAAAGTAACATCATAAACTCTTTCATCTACTTCTGTGGCGACATCAACAACACCTCACATCCACCTATGAAGTAAAATTATGACCCTCATAAATATACCTGTATACTATCATCACGAACTAATTATATAGTAACATCGAGATCCCCTTTATATCTACCTATCTGTTAACATCATGACTTTTCTACATCTACCTACATAGGAACATCATGAACCCCTTACGTCTATCTTTAGTGTAACATCATGACCTCCTTACATCTACCTATATTACATCAAGATTCTTTACGTCTATCTATATAGTGAGATGATGACCCTTTACATTTACCTATGTAATAATATCATGTACCACTTATATCTACCCATCTAATAACGTTATGACCCCATTACATCTACCTTTATGGCAATATCATGACATTTTACATCTACCTACATAGTAACATAATGACCCTTTACATCTATGTATCTAGTAACATAATGGCCCTTGATATCTACCTTTATAGTAACATTATTACCCTTCATATACACCTATCTAATAATACCTTGACTCCTATATGGGTTGGGTAGTTTTGTATCAGACGCAAGTAACTGCAAAAATTTAAGCATAAACGAGAATTTCATTTTAAATATAATCTGAGTATATCCGTATAACATAGAGCTATGGGAAAGCAGCACATGAACCACATAAGGAATGAAATTTCAGAAATGAAATGCAAATATAACTGTAGATCTGAAAATCAAATAATTAAACAGCTATAAGATAACACATTGAAATAACACTGGTTTGATGGAAAGCCTCTTGTGTGGCAAATGGTAAGAAGTTTTCTTACGTTACATGACTATATATATATATATATATATATATATATAATGTGTACTGTAAAGAATGAGACAGACTCAGGAGTAAAGGGTTCAGAGGTAAGGTTTATTAATCCTTAGATGTTAATGGTCCAGACATTATTTCCATTATTATTCGGACTATCCTCATCTTTGTTGTTTTTCATACAACGTTTCGGCCGTTGCACTCTACGGCCTTCGTCAGGTAACATGTTGGAGATTTTTGGGAAGTAACGAACCGAAACCTTTATTTATCTGACGGGGGTATATCGACTGTACTCCCCTCTTTCAGCGTTCGTAGTATTGTTATACTGCCTCACACTAGGATCGAACCTAGTACCATCAGATTACTTAACAGTAATTTGTCTGATGCTGTAACCACTGCGCTATGTGTCCATGAGGATAGTCCGAATTATAATGGAAATAATAATAATACCTCATCTCAAAAATTCCGAGATATACTGGTCCAGACATGTTTCGGGATTTTTCCCATCCCCAGTGGTGTGTGCTGTGTGAGTATGTGTTTTTAGGGTCTAAAGTTCCCATATTTATATGTATGAGAGAGAGAAATGTACAACTACTTTAGCCTTGTATCTGACTCAGTTAATTCTATTGGAATCTACATCATTAACTACACTGTCACAAGACTGACTGCACGAAAGAAGAGACCTCGCTCCTTAAACTCATAAATCTCTTTGAAGATTCTGGGATGCGATACTCAACTGAGGAAGACTCTACAGTACACCTAAAAGAAATGGTCAAGAACATAGGTCTGGTTAGTCACTCAATAGAAACTGACAAGTGACCAACGTCCTTTAGTAACTTGCCATATTGGAAAAAAGGTAATCAATGACAACCTTATCTATCTTGCCCTTTGTTAAATGAATACTTCTGGACTCATACTAAAAGACCAATTTAGCATGATCTCTCATTTTAAATTACTCTACTACTAAGAACATATTTAGGAGCAATCTAAAAAAAATTGTAGTCATAATTGGGAGTAAATGTTCAAAATATCAGCCTTCTAGCTCCATTGTAGTGGCCTATACACCTGATACATCCATACATAGCTAGCCAGCCAGACTAACTTGAAAACTAAAGAAACCTATGTTGATACTTTGGCTGGCAGTTTCTGTTATTTAATGTTATGTAATGCTGACGATTACTGAAGGTTATTTACACCGAGTGCGTACGATAGTGACTGAAACAAAATAAGAATACTTATCTTTCTGCATGTTTGTACATACGACCGTTACGTTTTCTGAGTATTATTCATGCTCCTCCCATTTCTCATCTTATCGCTTGACCCACTGAACCAGCCGTTGCAATGTAATGAACAGGGGTAAGAATAGAAGAAAGAAATTCAACTTTCACTATATCTGACTTCCTACCCATCTGACCATGCAATGAAATGAACAAGTGTAAGAATGGAAGTGGACTCTTGAGTATGAGCAAAATGGACCCAACTTTCACCATAAATGTTTTTATTCATTACTTTTCCTTAACAAGTCAGAAATCTAAAAAAATAAGCGATACTAGTAGTATACCACAAGAAATATACGGATAGCTGAAGCAATCAATAATGATAATAGTAACATACACCCACACGAATGGTGGTGGAGGTACAAACCACAGCACCGCTGTGATAGGTGAGAGGGAGACGAGAGGAGGGCTGAAGACCTGAGGAGACTTACTGCCATTCGACCTTCAGCGAGAACCATCGGGCGACTGGTCTGAAACTCTAAACCATTGCACTGCTGTGGACTGTGAGAGTGTGGAGAGGAGGGCTGGAGACCCCAGGAGACTTCAGCTGTGACCACCGAGCAACTGATGCGATAATCAATAATAATAATAATAATAGTAATAATAATAATAATAATTTTATCTGGCTTTGCATCTTACCATATTTGATATAGATACATTTGATAGGTATCAAATACATTAACCACATCACATACTTCAATCGCTGAAATAGATATCCCGATATATTAGTTGTCAACACCTGTGAATTTTCAACGGGTCTAGCTAGCTCTTATGATTCATAAAATGATGCTTTTTCTTATCCAGCCTCTCTCTTTACATAGAGTATGTCTTCATTTTCCTCAAGGTTGTTGTCATCATTGTTATTGTTCCTAGTTTTCATTGCAATTTTTCTCTTTGATATTATCACTATCATAAACGGTCGGTAAATTTCTATTCATATTTCTTGAGTTGGACAAGAAATATTTCTTAAGTTTTTTTTTATCTTATCAAAATCCATTTCCAATCAGAACTTGCCTACTGCAAACAAGGTTAGTTTTATTCTGTAAAGATTAGAGTCTGTTACGTCTGCCATATAACAGAAGAGGCAATATGTATTTTGAACATAAAAGTCATTCGAAAAAAAAAAGAAAGTTTTTTCAAAACTTTTTCCCGGACATATTGACCGTGAAAGATACGGGGCAACCCCATTTCCAAAGATACGGCTTCAGTAAAGTAATGAAGTATGAATATAAGTATTTTTTTTCCTTTTAAGGTTTGAAAAATTCAGATTTTAAAAAATTGATGCGGTAAACTGGAGTCCTCTTGATGTGACAGTTTTTTCGATCTGTGAACTGTGTTCTTAACATTTATACATGGAATCTTGATAACTTTCATCTTAAAATCTGTTTCTCTTTCTTGTCCCTTGATCTGATTCCTATCTGTGTCCCCAACCCTGAAACTTTATTTCTTTTTTAACACCTGTCCTTCCATTCTTTCTTTCTTTCACTGCATCTCCTTCTTACACGCACGCCCTTTGTCTTCCCTCTTATTTTTCACTCTTTCTTTTTCATCTCACCCTCTTTCCTTTTTCTCTTGATTTTTCTCTCCCAGCCCCCTTCTTCCTCCCATACATCTCCTTTTGTTTTTCCTCTCTTTCTTCCAATATCCCCCTCTCTCACTCTGATTTTCACACGTTCTATCTCTTTCTGTAGTCATCTATCACACACACCCTTTCTTTTTCCAACTCGACTCCTTTCTCCTCTCTCACTCTATGATTTCTTCCCCATCATCCCTTCTCTCTGTCTCTGTCTCTGTCTGTCTGTCTCTCTCTCTCTTAAATTTCAGAAACTCGCCAAGAAACTCTTCCATCCAATGTGCACAAACTTAAAACAAATTATTTCCAACGTTGACTCCTTCTCGACGGAGACTTTTCCCTGACTCAGTTATTCCCAGGGAAACGTGAATCTAATGGAACTTGAAATTTTAAGAATGTCTCTTTTTGGCCGGCAGCAATTTTTCCCTTCCTTTGTTCTGAAACATAATATCTGAAGATTCTTACATCACGAAATTCCCAATCCAATATTGGCAAAAGAAGATCGCAGTAGCAAAACACAGAAGTCTTGCGAACTTTTTAAAGCTTTGGTATCAGTAATTATCTAAATCTTATTTAAGACTGTGAACCAAAACTATCACCAAACAGTCAACATACCTTGGGGGGCAAAATTAATGAGCCACCCAAAGATTTCTAAAAATTCTCTTCTAATTGAAATTATTTCACCCATGTAGCTGAATAGTTTGAAACAAAATCTTCCTTTAACTCTGTCATACGGTATTTAGTCTTCAATATTTTTCAAAAGGTAGTTGATTAATTTTGGCCACCAGGTTAGTTTTTTTTTTCCAGTTTTGGGGTTGGTCTTGCTGGTTGGTTGACGATATATGTATCATGCACCAATGGAGTTAAAGGGCTGAAAATTCAAGTATTCGCTCTTCATGTCTTGGAAAAACAGTTTCTTTGTTTTTTGAAAATTCCTCTGCAAAATAGGTTCTTGGTAAGGGGGCTCAACATACAACGTAAGTTTATGTTGAATTGATTCCCTAGTTTGGTTCACGCTTGTTTTGTTTGGGGGCTTTGGGGGGAGGGCGATTCAGGTTTTTTTTAGTGATCACTGGCCAAGAAATGGTGAGAGATGCAACTTATTAATTGATCACCCCTTTATCGTATTTTGATTGATCACCCTAGCTCGATATGCTGCCAAAAGATGTTGGTCGTGTGACGGTTTCTGTTGAGTGACCAACCAGAACTGTAAAGTAGAGTAAATGAAAGATATTGCAGGTAGG
This sequence comes from Thysanoteuthis rhombus, assembly GCA_963457665.1. NCBI lineage: Eukaryota > Metazoa > Mollusca > Cephalopoda > Oegopsida > Thysanoteuthidae > Thysanoteuthis > Thysanoteuthis major. The sequence goes on along the minus strand of OY735210.1, from coordinate 66,123,972 downwards.
TCTTAGTAATGAACAAATAGGAATATGCTGAGCCAAAATACTATAACCATCTACCAAATAAGACGCTGGTCCTCCTTGTGCCTGCAAAACAGCTGTTACCCGATTGAGTGTGGACTCTACCTCTAAGAGTTTCCTCTGGGATCTTGTGGCCAGATATTTACAGCAGGCCCTTCAACTGCCATGCAGTTGTCATGAAAAGTGTGTCTGGTCTTCTATGAGGTTAACATAAGTGATATGCGACAGAGTACATTCTAAATTAATGATAACACCCAGGTTTTCCGAGCAGGCCGTTGCTCAGTCCACTGCATTGCCTCCGTCGGCCTGTTGTTTTCTTAAAATAAAAATCTAGTACCATTGCTTCCCCAGAATTGCAATGCAGGCGCACCCTGCTGACCATTCTTTTCGTGAGAAAGTGAGACTCGTCAGTCCAGGCGAATTTTTTTCATTTATGTAAGGTGTAGTTTGCGTGCCCGTGTGTCCAATGAAGTCGCTTCCAGCCATGGACATTTATCAGCATGGATACTCTGACTGGGCTCCGGCTATACTGCTCTACACTGTCTAAAGGTTTTGAGAACGATGATCTGTTTGCTGTAATGCATTCTTTCCTTCACCTTGACCAATTTGTTCCAGTAGCCCCTCTTTTGGTTCGTACTTTTCAGGAAAGCCATTGTTCATTTCATACCCTAGCCTTATCGGGGCTTGGTGATATTTTCCTCCTCAAACCATTGCCGGTAGGTACTCACCATCACTGAAAGCAAGCACCCCACAATCTATACCGTTCCACAAATGCTCTGACCTAGTCTTCTGGTCATAATAATCTGTCAAAGTCACTCAGCTCTGTCTTCCCTCTTATGACTGCAATATACCACACATAAAAATGGAGTACTTGAGGGCATCTTACCCTTTTATAAAACTCTGACTGTGGCATGTGCAGTTGTTACGATACAACCGCTGTCATTCTCATCGCATGTCGCTAGTCATGATGTTTTGGCTCATTTTTTTTTGCATACCAATGTTCATTTTAGAGATACTTTTAGTTTTGTTATATAAGAATGGAAAAATGTTCACCAAATAGAGAGTTACACACATTAGCAACCTTGACAGGGATCAATCATATGATATCAATCAAATATCATTACTGCAGGAATATTTTAACAGATTCTTTGTTGTCTGTCAGTCGACTATGGGAAATATATTTCATCACTTATATCTGAGCGTAAGTGGTCTACTCTCGTTATGATTTCGAAGGATAACCGAACTTCATATGTGAAATTGGTTGATTTTGTAATGACACATCTAAGTCGATTTCAAACTTTAATGTGTGAAACTGAATTCTTGTTTAAAGATTGACACGTTTCAAAGAAATCTATAAAGTTTATTGTTTGATCTCCTACTTCGTTTCTCTCGGCAGTTAATTCGAACTGTCTGAAAGAACTGAAATTGAACATCGAATACAACTATAATTACACCATGTTTTATAAGTTGAGCTGGTGATTGTAGTAAAAATAAAGTGTCGCAAGTTTTCAGAGATTATATTCATTTCAAAATGATTTTCTTTTTGCGGCCTAGTCAACTGGATATCGCGACCAACGCTTCAACAACTGCTGTTCTATATTTACTACCCCTATCGTCTATATACGCAATCTTCCCTATATATATTTGCGTGTGTGCGTGTGGGTATATATATATATATATATATATAAATATATATATATATATATATATATATATATATATATATATATATATATATATATATATATATATAGTTGATAGATAAATACATTTACAGATATGTATACGTATATATATATATATGCGTGTGTACGTGTACGTGTTCATACGTATATTAGATAGATGAATACCATTTACAGATGTATACATGTGAATATATATATTTATACACGAGTTTATAAGTATCATTAACCAAAACACATAAATAAGCAACACCGTGCTTGTATATACAGACACACACATACACATATATATGTGTGTGTGCGCGTGTGTGTGTATATATATATATATATATATATATATATATATATATATATATATATATATATATATATATATATATAACGCAACAGAAGGAAGATGATATCACTAAAGCCATGTGTGTTATATATCCTTACAGACGAAATATCACAAAGTCAAGAAAAAAGCTCTTATGGGGAGAGGGAATGTTGGAAACATTAGAATCTCTTATAACAGATAAAGATGTCAAAATTAGTATTCCAAAAGGAGAATGCCAGGCCTCACAATCATGCGATAAAAATCTTGGTCACATATTAACAGGTAAACTAAAGATTGTATAAAAACATCAAGTCGAGAAAACTCTCAAAAGGCCTAAATCATAATGACCCAAAAGTGTTCAAATTGTAGCAAATGTTCAAATGAGATTTTTAAAAAATCAAATATCTTTATTCCTTCCGTGTCAAATAAATATCAGAAAATATAAACAACGTTCGACAGTTGGAAAAAAGTATTTGGGTTTTGCAAATGAAAACAAAAAAAACAGCTTTAAATACCCTCAAAGAACGAGAACGGTGCTAAGAAGATTCTCAAATATTAGCAGGTCTCTTGGAATTTCAAAATAAATTTGTTATAGTCCCGATTCGTAAAGCGGCTAATAATATATCATTTATATGTTAAAAATATAATGTTCATAGAATATCATCTAGGGCAGATTTGATAGGAACATCATCAACGTATAAAGTATCAATTTGTGAACCAGATAATGTTACATTTAATAACATAGCATTATGTGAAGAGCTAAGATTTGAAATAGATGAAAAAAAATACAAAACTTACCAATAATGTTTTAGATACCCTAGAATGCATAAAAATCCAAAAGGTGCTCGCTTCATTGTAGGCTCAAGGGTTTATAATTCTAAACCTCTTAGCAAAACTGTTTCTGAAGTTTTTCATTCATTCATCATCATCATCATCAGTCTTCCAGCGTCCATCGTTGGACATAGACCTTCCCCAGGATTTGCCACACTTCTCTATCATAGGCGTCACGGAGCCAGTACTTCCTGAACTTGTCTAGCTCGTCTCTCCATCTAACATTTTGCCGGCCTCGGTTGCGCATATGGTCTCGGGGAACCCATGTTGTGAGTCGTGATGTCCATCGATTGTCAGCCATTCTTGCAACATGGCCAGCCCACCGCCATTTAAGATTTTTATGGATTCTATGATGTCTCTAACTCTTGTCTTTTCCCGGATGTGCTGTGCTGTTTTGTGGTCTCTCCATGTGAGACCCAGCATTATTCTTTCATGTGCACGTTGCATGGTTCTCAGCTTACGGGTCTGTCTCTTGGTTAAGTTCCATGTTTCAGCTCCATAAGTGACTATTGGGAGGATGCATTGGTTATACATCCTTCTCTTTAGGATTAATGGGATCTTATTATTTTTGAAGGTTGAGCTAGCTCTGCCAAAGGCTTGCCATCCTAGTGTGATTCTTCGCTTGATTTCTTCTTCTTTTGAGGGTCTCATGGAGATTCAATATTCAATCAAATACAGCAATTTCATAAAAGAAAATTCCAAAGTAATTCAAATCTCTTTTGGGTAGTAAATAATTCTATGCTCTTTAAAGAAAAATTGGATATCATAAATGCTAAATCTATCTCAACCAACAATTTTACTTCTCTTTACGCGAAGATTCCTCATGAAGATCTTATTAAAAGAATCAAATGAAATAATAGACTTGGCATTTGCAAGAGGAAATAGTTAATATATTGGGTTCACGTACTCTGAAGATTTTTGGTGTCAAACAAAAAAGGCAAGACTCACTTTACGTGTTTACTCTTGAGGCGATTGTTAGTCATCTTATTGAGAAATGTTACTTTGAAATAAGCGATAAATCATTTCATCAGATCATTGGTGTCCTGATGGGAAGTGATCTTATGCCCTCCCGGGCAAATTCGTCTTTGCATAGACATGAATATATTTTCATGTCATCTTCAATTAGAACTAATATAAAGTGACCTCGTTCATTTTTGTGTTGTACCTGTTTTATGCATGGCTTATGTACTCTTAATGATGAAGGCGAATCCAGGAAGTTGTATAGTAATATATACCTTGAAGATCTTGAACTAAGATGTGAACATAACAGAATACAAGCGACGTTCTTAGATTTGGATGTTAGAATCGAGGTTGGAATGTTTGTTTATAGATTGTTTGATAAACGAGACTCATTTCCATTCCATATCGCACGTATGCCATTTAAAACCAGTAATGTGTCATATTAAATATCTTACGAAACTATATCATCAGAATATCTAAGAATAGCACGAGCTATACACAGTAACAATTTTTTTTATTCCAAAAATTGTTTCTTTAGTTGTAAGAATGGTCAATTAAGGTAGCGAAATTAGTAAGATTTTCAGACAATTTGATAAAAATCATGACTAGACATCCTGACCCCTCCAAAAGTTATCAGCTTGCTCATAATGAAAATGATAACGAAAATTAGAGAATATGTTTATGAGAGTACAAAAGTAAAATGAATGAATAATGTGTACTAAATTAAATAAATTCGTATCAATATTAGGGGAATTAGGTAACGAAAAGAGATGGATATAGTCTTTGCCAGTGCAAAAGATTATTATGTTGACTGGGATCAGTGGAAAAGGATAATGTTTTGCTCTGGTCGATTAGTCTGACTGATACGTAGATGGGTGGGAAGGGAAATCTAACATGAAATGCCAAGTAACAAATTATCTTAACGTGGAATTGCCAATCAAGGTGTTACTACCAGCTAGAAAGTGGTTTCAATCATGCGTATAAGGCTAATTTATTTTATGATTCAAAGAAAAAATAAACAAATGATGAGAACGAGATGGTATACGACGTAGAAGATTAACTTCAAGGTCACTGAAAAGAATCATCGAATTCTCCAGTTAAATAGGATGATTGGAAATCAACTTGAAGAATTTTTTGTTTAATTAGAATCCTTGAGAATGTCATAAGTTTGCTTTCACGCAATCTGAGATTAAAAGCGACACAACAGATTTAATATTCACATGGGTGAATACTCAATAGAAGTGACACGAACAGCGAGTTACGTCTCTTGTTTTACTTACTGATCGCTCAATGTTAAATGTGTTTTTGTCTAACACACGTAAGTAAGCCCTGTTTAAAAAAATAAATGATGTGTAGTATAGAATAACATCCATATACAATACGTTACGATAATACCCTAGATAGAATAACAAACTACACGTATGACATTTTTTTAATGTGTTTTGTGTTTGAAGCTGTATAGCTTTCTATATACGAGAGCTGATTGATGATTCCATTGCCTCAACTACGAAGTTACACATTTTGAACTAATTTTACGTACAATTTAACTCTTCGAATGAATACACGGAAAATTTTAAGTTTATAATTTTTATTTTGTTCCAGACGATGGAAATTTGAGAATCAGGAACTGTTGAGAAAATGGTCAATATCTGCCCTCATGCAGTCACCCACTACTTTGGTATCGAGAGTTTATCACTAAAGAGATCCACGAGGAGAAGGAGATGGCACCAAAGAAGGATGACACCACCTACAGATCTTTTACTATTTCTTAACGATCTTTTTCTACGTGCATAATGGATCGACGTGACATAACAAATGACAACACATCCCCATTGGATTTTGTTAAACTTTGGATTTCTAGATTATCAAAACACCGTCTGTATTTTACAACATTTCAAAAAATCATCAAGTTGAGAATTCGAAAATATTTTAAAACATATATTAGCACAGATTTTTTTTTTCTAAATAAACGTTAGAGAACTATTTTTTTTACTGATATTTCTCCTAAACCCAGAGTCTACAATCCAAATTATATTTTTTGAAAAGCAACAAAAAATTCCAAAGAAAACAGTATCTTAGTTTTAATTCAGTTTTTATCATCTGATTTAGGGCATATTTTTACACCTTACGTTGAAATTTCGTATGAAATTTCAAATGATTTCATTTCCCCAAAGACTTTTCTCCATGGAAATGAAAATATTTTCCAAGTCCGAATGATAGTTCATTGACATAAAATTAAATGAAATTGATTGACTTGAAAGATATTTCTACAAATATTTTTAACAAAATATTTTTTCCATTAATAGATTCCTTCGTAAATTCATAAACGTAATTAGATAAACACCAAAATGACAGAAATTCTATCACGAGTTGATTTTAAAAATCTTAGTTTAGTTCACCTGTTGCTTTATTGCGAAAAGATGCACACACTCATGTCGCTGTCTGATTTGAAGACACTGATTTTTGTATCTGCCCTTTAACACGTCCTCCGGTTCTGTGGTCATTTGGACGATTCAGGTATCGCATTATTCGCTGAGATAAACGGTGAATTATATTTTAATAATCCTGGACACAATCGCCGTCAGTTGGAATCACAGTAGCTTAGCACAATGTCGATTTTTCCATTTCCCACCGATAAAATTCTAGTGATAAAAAGTAAGAAGGGAGACTAAAATTGACGTTTTCATCATTTCTTGATGTTCAGGTACAAGAAAATGTTTGAATGATTAAAACAACAAATTTGCTAAGTCTTTTTTTTTGGGGGGGGGGCAGTAACCCAGAGAGAATGATAGCTATGATGTTTCACTAATGGATTGTAGAACCAGGATGAAATATTGATTTCGGCGAGGGGATTGGTTTGGCATCGGGTGATAAATGCTGCTTCATGTATATATCATGCAGATGCCTCCAGAACACCGTATTTAGCTCACAGCGCCAAAAAGAATTAGCGCAGGCGTGTTTAAACATTTTGGCCATTTTTGGTGCTTTTTTGATCATTTTTAGCATGTCTTCGGTGGATTTTTACCCATTTTTAATTTATACTGTTTTAGCGCTTTTTGGCAGTCTAAGTAGCGCGAAAATATTCCTCATCTCTTGTAGCAAATTGGTGAAAAACATGGAAGCTTTCGTTTCTGGTCAGCAGACTGTTCCAAATGGTTGAATACTTCATCTGAATCTCTGAGGAGAGTTGATGGGAATACCAAATTCCCTCCCGATATTGCTTTCCATTTCTCTCGGGATCTTTGGGTATAGTTCAGATCTTTGGAGGACTAGGGGTTATGGGGTCCCCTCCCCTCTCTGCTAAGTACGATTAACATTTTTCCAAATAAATATCTAGATCAAAATAGTTTATGAATGAAAAACCCAAATAACCCCAAGTATTCATGAATTAGCCTTTAGAAAAAGTATTGTTTCTTTTTCATCTAATATACGTAAGTCTGATAGTTCATCATATAATTTGATTTATTTATTGGTCGTGTGCCGAATCTTTCTGATTGTTTGTCTTCCCTTTACTCTCGTCAATTGGAGTGGAAAATGTTTTTTAGTGTTTGAAATATATTTTTACGTATTAATTTGCTAGAATATTTTTCATTTGCCCCTTGCCCCCTGTGCTTAAAATCCTGGATCCGCCTCTGTATTTCTGCACTAATGTTTGTGAATTTGGCTGAATATCTTTTGGCATTCATTCGAATAACCTATCAATCAATTCACGATTCCATCAGTGAATCATTTTCATCTTTATTTCATCGTCAAAGACATTAGAAACCATCAAACAAAACTGTCACCAGAACTGCAAATATAGGTTTCTTCAGTTTCTAAGTTTGTCTCGCTGGCCATATATATATGTATTCACGTATGTAGCACGCGAACAGGTGGCACCAACGGAACTAGAGAGTTGAAAATCTAAACACTTACTCCTTATATCTAGAAAAAAACTGTTCTTAGTTTTTTTGAAAATCTCCGGGCGTTCTTAGTTGGGGGTGGAGTCAATTTGCAGTATGCTTTATTTGGATTTTTTAGCCCAACACCTCTTTTCCCAATTTTTCAATTGATCATTCCCAACAGAGTATGCCGCCAAAAGACATTGGTCGTATGACAGTTTCTATGGAGTAACTAACCAGACCATTTCCCTTTTCTTCGTCTCAATCACGCTGGAATCGATTATCATCAGATCATCGATTATTACATGATTGATTTCTCCAGATAGCTAATGAACATGATATTTGAGTAGATATTTTCGAAATTATCGATCGGTTTGTCACAGGAAAATCTTTGGAGATCCACTTAATTTTCAAAT
>OY735210.1:66013371-66113371 GCA_963457665.1 Thysanoteuthis rhombus | reverse complement strand
TAGATTACAGATCTTCTATTCAAGCTCATAGATCTAAATTTCGATATGAAAATTTCAAGTTGTCAATAGATCTAAATTTAGATATAAAATATCTAAATTAGCAATAGATCTAAATTTCGATATAAAATTTCCAAGTTGACAATAAATCTAAATTTAAATATAAAATATCTGAATTAACAATGGATCTAAATTCAGATATAAAATATCTAATTTGGCAAAACTGAAGAGAAGTAACCAAAATAATTCGAAGTCTCAGTTTCGTACGACGGACGGAAATTTATTTTACAGGAGTTCAGCTTGCTTCCCATACCAGAAAGTCCGAACCTTCCCAAGTATGCACCTTTAGAGTTGGCACTTCCCAAGTGCTTATAATTTTGACTTAAAGAAATTAATCTATTTCCTATATGGACCATACATTTCTCGAGGAAATTAAAAATAAGGCAAGTAAAGAAAACGATATGATCAGAAATTTACTGAAAATTAAGGCAAGCAGATAAAAAATTACGATTGGAAATTCACAAAAAATAAGGCAAGCAAATAAATGAATGAGGCAAGCAAATAAATGAATGAGGCAAGCAAATTAGAAAGTTAGGCAAGTAAACAATTACATAAAGTAAGCAAATTAAAAAGTAAGGCAAGCAAATAATTAAATAAGGCAAGCGAATTGAAAAGTAAGGCATACAAATAATTATGTAAGGCAAGTAAATAATTAAATGAGGCAAGCAAATTAAGAAGAAAGGTAAGCAAAAATTAAATAAAGCAAACAAATTAAAAAGTAAGGCAAGCAAATGATTAAATAAGGCAAGCGAATTGAAAAGTAAGGCAAGTAAATAATTAAATGAGGCAAGCAAATTAAGAAGAAAGGCAAGCAAAAATTAAATAAAGCAAGCGAATTGAAAAGTAAGGCAAGCAAATAATTAAATAAGGCAAGCGAATTGAAAAGTAAGGCAAGTAAATAATTAAATGAGGCAAGCAAATTAAGAAGAAAGGCAAGCAAAAATTAAATAAAGCAAGCAAATTAAAAAGTAAGGCAAGCAAATAATTAAATAAGGCAAGCGAATTGAAAAGTAAGGCAAGTAAATAATTAAATGAGGCAAGCAAATTAAGAAGAAAGGCAAGCAAAAATTAAATAAAGCAAGCAAATTAAAAAGTAAGGCAAGCAAATAATTAAATTAGGCAAGCGAATTGAAAAGTAAGGCAAGTAAATAATTAAATGAGGCAAGCAAATTAAGAAGAAAGGCAAGCAAAAATTAAATAAAGCAAGCAAATTAAAAAGTAAGGCAAGCAAATAATTAAATAAGGCAAGCGAATTGAAAAGTAAGGCAAGTAAATAATTAAATGAGGCAAGCAAATTAAGAAGAAAGGCAAGCAAAAATTAAATAAAGCGAGCAAATTAAAAAGTAAGGCAAGCAAATAATTAAATAAGGTAAGCGAATTGAAAAGTAAGGCAAGTAAATAATTAAATGAGGCAAGCAAATTAAGAAGAAAGGCAAGCAAAAATTAAATAAAGCGAGCAAATTAAAAAGTAAGGCAAGCAAATGATTAGATAAGGCAAGCAAAATTACAAGACAAGCAAACTGAATCAAGGAACACATACAATCGCATACACACAATTACTACTGCAGTCGCTGCAAATTTTTAGAACGCATGATACATGTATACGTACATTCATAGCCAGCCAGCCATATCCACTTGAAAACTGAAGAAACCTGTCTTGTCAGCTTTGGTGACAGTTTCAGTTGACGGTTACTGATAATGAATTTCAGATAGCTTTTCTCTTCTTGAATTTGCCTGGCTTATTTTTCATTATTAATTTGGTCTGGGAAAGGTTCAGTGCAAAGTATTAGTCAACATATTCATGTGGCCAACAAAGATTATTTGCATTCATATTGAAGTATTTTAATGGCTGCAATCAAGAAAATAAAACCCTTAATAGTTTAGCTAAGATAGGAAAATAATTTACGGGGGTTTCAATTTGCAATGTAAGTTTAAACTAAATTGATTCTTTAGTTTGTGTCTGGCGGCATTCACGCTTACTCTTTGAAAATTCAGGCTTTTTTCTCCGCGATCACTGCCCCAACAAAAGGTAAGAGAAGTAATTTATTCATCGATTGAACACCTTGTCTTTAGAATTTTTCCAATAGATCACCTCTTACACGGCATGATTGCCAAAATACGTTGGTCACGCGACGATTTTTTTCCGGAAGACTAACCCTATCAGTATCGTCTATGGATTATCCTAAATGGTTGAGTCTCCTATTAGAGATTTTCCGAAAGAAGGCCTGTAGAGATACTGTCAAGATTGTGAGAATACAGGGGTGCTGAGAGGAGAGAGGAAGAAAAAAAAGGCTATAATCAACAGGGGGTGTTAGGGAGAGAGAGAGAGAGAGAGAGAATAATTATCATATCTATGTATATATCAAGAATGTGACGAAACTTTCAGATAAGTTTAATAAAGGATAGTGCAGTTGAAATCAAAAAATTTTCTTCGTTGAATCGAAAGTGCACAATATAACATCAATACAATACAGAGAATATTTATTCAAGATTTAGGAGACGTTTTCTCTCCCTAATCTTATATATATATATATATATATATATATATATATATATATATATATATACATACATACATATATATACATATATATATATACTAATATATATATATATATATATATATATGTATATATATATATATATATAAATATATATATATATATATATATATATATACTAATATATATATATATATATATATATATATATATATATATATATGTATATATATATATATACACACGATTTGATGACAATATTCGAAAAAATTATTATATATTCTTTTATACTGCATTTACAGGATGCATTTCGATATCTTTTTTTTTTTCATTTGCTGATTTCAAATTGGATGTGTTTCTCGTTAGCATTATAACTTTGCAACGTTTCTCTTGCTATGGTATCGTTGCCTGGTGTTATTGATGTTCTTTAGCCCGTACTCCCGCTTTTGTTGTTCTTCACTTTTATTTCGTTTTCTTACAGTATGATCGAAGCTAATAGAGATGATATGTAGATATTACCGGTCGTTGTTTTATCGTGTTTGATTCTAATATTAGTGATCTATATATGATTGCTATGACGACGAGAAGCACAGATCCAATTTAAAATCAGCATATGCCGGTATTAAAAAGATGTGAAACAACGAAATACATCCCGGAAAAGAGAAGTAAAAGGACACAGAGAGAAGGGGGGCCAGGCTATCTGAGAGTATAAGGAAAGGTATAGTGAGCAGGAGAGAGAGAGGGAGAGAGAGAGAGAGAGATTTTTCAATAGAGGAAAGAGAGGGTGAAAGAGAAGTGAAATAAGGGAAAAGTTGAAAGCCAGAATACTGGTAAAAAGATAGACAATATCAGTGAAAGAGAAAGCTAGAAGGATGTACAGAGGGAGAAATGCAGAAAAAAAGGAGGAATAATAATAAAATTAGAGGATGGGAGAGAGAGAGAGAGAGAGAGAGAGAGAGAGAGAGGCCATCAAAGATGAAATAAAAAGATTGCGAGAAAAAAGAGAGAGAAACCTGAATTTGGCAAACGAGATAGAGAGATTGTGCTAGTAGAAGAGGGAGGGGCAGAGACCGTGCAAAAGCAACGTAGAGAGAGACTGGGGTGAAAGGAGAAGAAGAGTTGGGAAAAAGTAAAGATATGAAAGAGAGGAGGGGAAGAATTAAAGAGAAAGAGAGACAGAGAAACAGAAAATGACAAAGTGAGATAGAGTAGTCCGCAAGGTTTGTATAAAAAGTTTGTGAGTCAAAGATTAAAAAAACAAACCTGGAGAAAGATTAATCTAAAGACAGGTCCGGTTAGTCACTCAATAGAAACAGTCCGACGTCTTTCGGCAGCATGCCGTGTTGGGGGTGATCAATTGAAAATTAGAAAAGGGTGTGATCACTGGATAAATTACTTCTCTTGCTTATAGCTGGGTAATGATCACTAAAAAAAAAAGTCTGAATTTCCAAAGCACAAGCATGAACGCTGCCGGACACAAAGTAAGGGTCTCTTAGTTTAGTAAAAACTTATATTGTAAATCCCCCCCCCCCACTAAAACATTTTTTTCTAACATAATAAGGAGAGAATTTTGATATTTTCATCTCACTCGCTCCATAGGTGCAGCCTGTGCGTGCTAGACAAGTTAGACAGACAGACAGACCAACTTAAAAACTGAGAAAAAAACTCTGTAGACAGTTATGGTGACAGTCTTGGTTGACGGTTTCTGAAAGTTTGCCAAAGGGAGACTAAAAAGGCGATGTATTATTGGATGAACTATTTGGACTATCATTCTCACTTTTCGTTTCATCAAATAATGACAACGATTCACCTCAGGAGTTGACTTAATATATGAGAAACACAGACGCGAATATTGGAATAATGAGACAGGGACAAAGACAAACAGACAAAAGCGAGAGGTTAAGAAAGAGAGACAGAGACAGAGAGACAGAGACAGACGGGGGGGGGGGGAGACAGACAGACAGTCTGACAGATAGAGGGGGTAATAAAGAGAGACAAAGTCAAACGACGAGAGAGGGTTATAAAAAGAGACAGACAGAGAAATAGATGAATAGTGAGTTAGAAAGATGGATTGGTGTAAAAAGAAGCATTGAAGGGATGTGGGAAATATGAAAAAGAAAAGAGAATCTTTAATATGAGATGAGGAGAGAGAATAACAAGAAAAGATAAGTAAATAGAGAGGGAGAAATAAGTGGAGAAGGAAAATAAGGTAAAAAGAGCGTGAAGGAAAGAGAGAATGAATGAAGAACTTAAAAAGTAAAAGGTAAGAGAGAGAGTATCAGATAAAAAGAGAGAGAAAGAAACCAGAATATCGTCAAGTAGAGAGAGAGGGAGAGAGACAGAGAAAGAGAGTAAGAGGGGAGACAGGTGGAAATAAGTAGAGTGAGAGAGTGAGGAGACTGGTGGAAATAAGTGGAGAGAGAGAGAGATTGAAAAACTATTTGTAAAGAGAGACAGGAAGCTGGAGAAAGTGAAGACTGAGAATGAAAAGAAAAGACACGAAGATAAAAGAAGGAAACGGGTGGATGTGTTGGGTGGACGATGTTGGGTGAATGTGTCGGGGTGGACGATGTTGGGTGGATGTGAGGAAAGCAAAGAACAAGGCCAGAAAGTCTGGAAGAAAAAAAAAGTTAACATGCGCTAGTGTTGGTCATACTAAAAGCACAAGAAATTAGTCGGCGAGTCCTTGACTACTGCCAGAAGGGAGGAGAAAAAAGACGCAGAGAGGCGACAAGAAAAATGGGGAGGAAGGAGTTGTCAAAGAAAAAAGAATGAGAATAATAAATATAAAAAAAAGGAAAGAGAGAAAAGAGGAAAGAATGAACGAATGAATCAATGGGAGATATGAAAGAAAAGATAATTAAAGAGAAAGAAAGGAAGGAAAACAGAAAGATGAGACAAGTCCTTCCTTCGGTGTAGAAAAATGGAAAGCGACAGAAAGAAAAAATGAATGGTAGAAAGATGATATAATTGATAAAAAAAAAAGGATAACATTTTGATAAAAAAAAAGAAAAGTCTGAGGATTGAAAAGAAGATAAATGATAAAGACGGGCGATGAGAGGAGAATGAGAAAGCACTAAGAAAGAAAAAAAAAGTAAGAAAGAAGAGAAGAACAGATGATGGGAGACACAATAAGAGGAAAAAAAGAATATGAAAGAACGAAAGAAAGAAGAAAAAGAGAGAAAGAAAGCAGGAAGAGAGAAGGAAAGATAGATAGAAAGAAAGAAAGATAGAAACAGACGGAAAAGAAAGAAAGAAGAGAGGGGGAATGTATGAAAGAAAGAAAAAAGAGAGAAGAATATGAAAGAAAGAAAGGAAAGAGAGGAAGAAATAAAGAAAGAAGGAAGAGAGAGAGAGAGAGAGAGAGAGAGAGAGAGAGAGAGAGAGAGAGAGAAAGAATTATGAAAGACAGGGAAGAAAGAAAAAACGAATGTGAGACGGTTGCACGGAAAAGAAGAATGAACATAATCGAAAGAAGACGGGAACTTGATATGCAAGAAAAGAAAAGAAAAAGAAAAAAGAAAGATTGGGAAGAATAGACACCAAAAATTGAATAATAGAAAAAAAGCAAAAAAAAAAAAAAAGAATGAAACACAAACAAAAGAAGAAAAGAAAACAAACATGAAAGGAAAACAAAGCAGACGACAAAACAACGATCGGCAATTCAAAAGTAAAGAAAAAAAATAGAAACTTGAAACAAAACGAAACGAACCGAAAGAAAAGAAACTAAAGAAAGAAAACGAAGAAAAAAACAATATTTTTCAAGCTAACAATCTTTGCGTCTCCATAGCAACTATCGATCATAAGGCCTTTTTATTTAATGAACATAATTGTACAGGCATTGGTACAACGTCAAATTACAAAGTAAAGAAAAGCAAGTTTTTCTTCGTCACCATCGTCTCTACGAACGCCATGATCGCTGCCATTTTTTTTCACTCAAAACCTTCGTCCTTTTTTCCCCGCCTCCTTCGCTGATTGTCAAAAGATAAAGGCTAGAGGCGACGAACACGGGAACAAGAGGAGAAGAAGGAGTAAAGAATTGAGAGGCCGAGGAGGAAGGATGAGTAGGTATTTTCTGAAAGTGTCGTAGTTTATTTTATAAAAGATGGCTGCGATGGGGGGTGTTGAAGTAAAAACATTATAAACAATGGAGTAGTGGAGAAGAGGGAAGGCGGGGATAGGATAGGTAACTAAGTAAGTAGTTAGATTGAATAGAAGGTGAAATTAAGACGGGGAGAGTGAAGATAGATTTTATGCCGTAGTCGGGGAAGGAATGACAATAAGAAAGGCGAGAAGAAAGACAGAAGAAGAAGAATCAAAGACTGGAAGAAGCAAGAAGGTGTAAGTATATAGACAGATAGATAGATAGATAGATAGATAGATAGATAGATAGAAAAAAAGAAAGTAAGAAATAAATCGATAGTAAAGAGAAAGAAAGGAAAAAGCATCAAGCTATACGGAGAAAGAGAGAAATGAAGAAAGATCAGAAGAAAGGATGAAAGAAAGAAAAAAGAAAGGAAAGATGATGAGAGATAGGTAGATAAGTAAGTAGGTAGCTATATAAGATAGTGGAATAATTGTATGATATATTTTCTGCAGTTGTCGAGGAATCAAAGAAAAAGGGAAGGAAAGTAGAAAGGTTTAAAGAGAAGAAATGAATGAAGAAAGGTGAGGAAGCGAATAACGGAGAAAGAGAAAATGGAATGATAAAAAAAGAGAAAGAAATCTAAGAAATCGGGGGAAAAAAGAACGAAGAAGAATTGAAGAAAATGGATTTGTAAAAGAGAAGACACACCAAGGTGTAAAAGTGAGAGAGGGGGGGAAGAAGGAAGAAAAGAATGATTGAAAGATGGGAAAAGGGAGAGGAAATAGTAAGCAGAAGGTGCAAGTAGTAGTAAGAAGAAGTGGAAGAAGAAATAGAGCAAGAGAAGAGTTCAAAAGGAAAGAAAGTGGAAAAAGAGAAAAAAAACTTTCAAGAGAGAATACTACATGGAAGGAGGCAGATGTGAAACGAAAAAGATTAGAAAACAAAATGGAGGGAGAAGTTGAAAATAATTACTGAGGGAAGAGAGAAGAGAAAGACGAGATGATGAACGAGCGAAAAGATGGAGAGGAGGGAAGTAAGGAGGGTGGAGAGGGAGGAAGGATGGAAAGGGGGGAAAACGGGAGGGAGGAGGGAAGGAAGGAGAAGAATGGAAAATAAGCAAGGAAGAAAGAAGAAAGAAAGAACTGGAAGGAAGGAAGCAAGGAAAGAAGAAGAAAGGAATCAAGTAGGAGGTGTGTCTTGGAAATGACTGTCAATCCCGATGTAAATATATTGTTTCAGGTGGATGAGGAGTGAGAGTGGCGGTCACGAAAAGATGTCCAAGAAATCTATGAAAGAGGATGAAAGGAAAGAAGAAAAAAGTGTGAAGAAGAACCGACAAAAACGTAGAATAGAAAAAGGGAGATAGATCAAAGAACTCAGTGTGCTCATGTATGTGGAGGGAATTATGAAAAGGGAGAGGTTGAATGAAGCGAAGACAACTGAAGAAGAAGAAGAAGAAGAAGAAGAAGAAGAAGAAGAAGAAGAAGAAGAAGAAGAAGAAGAAGAAGAAGAAGAAGAAGAAGAAGAAGTGAAAAATTAGAAAAAAGAAGAGAAAGAAATCAAGGAAACGTGGACAATTAAAAAAAACAAGAACACAAAAGAAAAAGAAGAGACGGAGAAAGAAAATAGTGAAGAAAAAAAAAGAAAGAAAAACTCGAGGAACGAAAAAGACCAGAGAGGAAAAGAAGAAGGAAAAAAAACTTGGGAGTCACTCGCACATCCACCCATACAAGCGTACACATGAGAGTAAGATACAAGTCTGGATGGCTACTCAAACCGTCACGTGATTTATGTGATTTTGCAGCATGCTGTGTTGGGAGTGATCAATTAAAAAAATTGGAAAAAAGATGATCAATGAATAAATTACTTCTCACCTATTTCTTGAACAGTGATCACAAAAAAAAAGTGACACAAACCATGTGATCAAATGAGCAAAGATTTACGTTGCAAACTACACCGACTAAAAACCTATTTAGGGGATGAATTTGCATGAATCAAGAAATCGCTTTTCGAGGACATAGTAAGAAGTAAATGAGTAAAATATCAGCCCTCTAGCTCCATAACTGCAGCCAGCACACATGATACATACATAGCGAGCTGGACTAACTTGAAGACTGAGAGAAACCTATGTTGACTCATGTTTTACTCGAGGTTTTCTAATACATCTATACATCTTCAAACACAAACACACACACACACACACATATGTAAGTATACTATATATATATATATATATATATATGTATATGTTACAAGATGAACTTTACGACTAGACTTTATTGATTACCTAGGTGAACGCATATGGCTTGTTCGGGTCCTACTTCAGACTTCGGTCCTTTGACCTAACATCTGAGTGAAACCAGCAAGTCTTAGTAACACGGACGCACACCTTTGCACTGTTCATGTGATCTGTAAGATTAGATACCCACTCATAGGTCCAAACTCTAACCAACCATGTTTATCTCAAATTGGTTAATAAAATTACGAACATTTATTTGTAATCAGTCGTCATCCAGTTGTTATAGTAGTTCTATAAGTAGAAACAGACATTAGTACGATGGTTGTCAGACAGCGACGATTGGTACTTGGTAGGCAAACGGCAGTAGTAGTTTACTTCCCAGAGAAAGTAGAAAGCACCTGGAGAGCGCATTCCTCTGCCAATGACACTGTCACTAAAAACTGAATGAAGATAAGCTCATAAATAATTACAATGCAGGAATGATAAATGAAATATTCCTGAATCCGCCCTTAAATTTAATCACTTCTTTCGTAGCCCATTGCCCACCCTTTCGCCATATTCCCTTGATATTCATTGGGAACTTCTGCAGATAGTGTGCGGTGTGTATGAATAGCTACGATGCAGGATAGAATAAATTCAGAACTTTTGTAGATGTCGTGGGGACAATCAGGCAGACGGACGGAAAAATAGACTGACACGAGTGGATACATATACCTCTTCCAACTTACAAAGTAAAATATGATGATTTCTTGTAGACGTATCAAAGAAAGGAAAAACAGTCACCGAATTGAGCTAACCAGTCCTGCTTTGTTTCCTTGCTTGAATCATATATTTGCCAACATTAAAATGTTTTAATCGATCAATCTATGAGACTCTATTAATACGAAAACTGCACTGCTTATGTTGACGTTAATAAATACGCGATATCCTTTACTGGCATTGTGAATAAACAGCGAATGCATCTTTGTTGATAAATGACGGCTTTTCTTTCGATATTTAACTAGGTAACCCTTTACATATCGTGCAATATAATTAGTAACTAAGTTTAACGTGAGCTAGTTTGGCATAAGGTCATAGTAGAAGGGTACCGTGAGGTTCAAACATTCATGCATATATATTATGTATTTGAGTAGGAGCGTGGTTAGATAACACTCATTGGTACGGAAAAAGGGATCAAACACCCAAGTTCAAATCATGGATAAAGCATGAATCCACGTCTGTGATCACCGTCATGTTGGCAGATATAATGACTCTGGAATACCTCCATTGAAAACAGAGAATACAGTCCTCGTGTGAGCCGTTGCACAAAACACCCTCGTATAACCACTACAGTAGAAAGGAGTTACACCCATTTAGAGGATAGTAGAGTATAACGTACATTAACTCTGAGTTCATTTGGCAACCATGTAATATAACCGTGTTCAAAATTTTGTTTAAACCTTGTTAAATAATCCACATTTATAGAACAGTAAGAAATTTTTTTTTTAAACTTAGCGTTGTAACAATTTACGGACGCCTCTTTATACATGAGAGGAAATACCTTCGTAGCAGTATATATATATATATATATATATATATATATATATATATATATATATATATATATATATATAATAGTGATCAGGTTTAACAATACGCACTTGTATATGGATGTGAGGTTATATGTGTCGCTCCTAAACTGAAACGCTACACACCTGTCAAAATGTCGGGATCAAGTTTGTCCAACGAGGTGAAAGGATCAATGATAATGTATCACATTACACATATCTAACAAAATAAAACAAAATACTTATGGGTTCATTTCTTCAATTTTGCTTAAAATTTGTAAAACAATATATTTTCGCTACAAATCAAAATTATGGAGTAGTCATATTCATATAAGCATATGTAAATATGATGAAGTGTGCCATTGCAAGAAACTTAGCCTGTTTTTTAATACTCCCGAAACAGTGCTATGGTAAAACAGCAGATGAACTTCATAATAAGGGATATGATAACACATACAAATATAAATATAACTAAATTACATGCACCAAGAACCTAAAATCATATTATAAGATAGTTATGATATAACCCCTTGGAATATTATCATTGAGATTAAAAATGACCAGCGGGGTACAGGATCATGGATACTTTGGGACTATATAAAAATCGATTGGTAAATTTTCTTAATCAGTGTTGAAAAATAGAAAATTTACGTGACTATATATTTATGTTTATGGTTATGCATTATACATTGAAGAGAAAATATTCTAAAATGAATAATTCCACACATAGAATTTTCACATTTCAATTTCTCTCTCTCTCGACTAGTGGCATCGTGTTTGTTTTTATCAAGCGGGCTTTTTGTAGGTTGAAGTTAGAGAGATAGATAGAGGCAGTTGAAGTTGTAAAGGATAGTCAATTAGGGGACCAAGTTCATATTCCGTCTGAAGTGTTTTAGAGTTAGATCAGGGATTGCTTCCGGACGCAGTACAGCCTGTCACATGCTACTTCGAGTGCGTATAGGCACAACCAAGTAACCCTGATGCTCTTAAAAAAAGGCAATAAGTTATCCAGCATGATACCCCAACAATCTGTTAGTGATATCAATGCTCACCTGGAGCCCCTAAAACGTGCACTTGAGCCAGACTACCATTACAATAGATGTTCTACAATATTTATCTCGAATGAGGAAGAAAGTTTTTGCTCACGTGTGTGTGTTTCCATGCGGCCTCAAATTATTGATATATCTATGCACAAACATTGTCTTTAGGTTGGTTCATGCACATTTACCTTGTTTGAAGAGAGTGTCACAAGGTCGTATTAAAGTCTCAATTACGTACACAATGGCCGACGATGGTTGTTCGTTTTAATTTTCTGCAGTCGTTGTCAGGGCGGAGAAGACTGGTGCATTAATTAAAAAAAAGGACAAACACGTCTGGTTTGTCACTCAAGAGAAACCGTCTTGTGATCAACGTCTCACAGGAGCATGCTGCGTTGCAGTGATCAACTAAAAAAATGGTAAAGAGATGATCAATGAATAAGTTATTTCAGTCATCTTTTGTTTGGCAGTGATCACTAAGAAAATCGGAATTTAAAAAAAACAAGCACGAAGGCTGGCACAAAGTGGGTATTGATTTAGAATAAACTTGCACAGCAATTGACCAACCCTTGCTGGGCCCTATTTAGGGGAATTTTTTTAAAAAACAACAATATATATATATAATATAAAAGGAATATTCTCTTCACTTCTGTTTCAGTCTCTGACTTAGTTTCTTTATTTTCCTCTCTCTCTTTCTCTCTCTCTCTCTCTATATATATATATATATAAATATATATATATATCTAAATATATATATATATATAAATATATATATATATATATATATATATATATGTATGTATATGTACATATATATAAAGAGAAAAAGAGAGAGAGAGAGATCGCTACGCATAAATATCCAAGATACATAAAAAAAATGTCATCACGGACAAGTCAAATACAAATCTCATGTGACCGAATATTCAATATCTGCTATGTATGTGTGTATGTGCAAGTGTGTTTACTTATATGTATACATACATACATACATACGAACATATATACAGTATGTATACGTATATATGAACAACAGAAAGTAAGGATTAAGTTTAGCATTGTTAAATTGTAAATAGAACAATCCTTAGAGAATTGTTTTACTTTGAAACATTCCCCTAGGTCCATTGAATATACAGGCCAAACTTGTGCCAAATTAGGTTGAGTTACACCAATGTGTGGGTGGGAGGCACAGTGAGACACACACACAGCACTTCGGTAGATGGGAAATTATGCGAAAGTAAATATATATCGCTTAGCTCAGTCCTACTGACCGCCCAGTACCGCGTAGGGCAGGGGTAGAATGTGTGGGTCTGAAGCAAAAGTTTTGGCCCTACCTCATGGTACTTGAAGGAATGTTGGATAGTCTATAGCTACACTGAAGAGTTGTAATACAACGAAACAGCTGTCTGTGGATGAAACAGTTATTATAGGTATATGATGCGAAAAAGACACATTAACGAGAATGGGTGTAGAAAATGAATTAGTTTCATTCTATTCTTTATAATTCTTCCCAATCCGTTTTCAACTGTGTAGCCATCTTCAAAGGTAGATGTGAAAGAGTCGGGATTGGTAGTATTGACTTCATATTAAAGTGTTCATTTCTCCTGGTTTTCTCAAGTTGAGCTTTTGTGTTTCATTTCCCGGAAGACACTAGAAAGTTTACCGTGTATTAGATTTTATTTCTTTTTTGACTGATTGAAAAATCTCAAACACACACCCACACACACACACACACACACACACATATATATATATAGAGAGAATGAGATAGAGAGTGTGTGTGAAAGAGAGAGAGAGAGAGAGAGAGAGAGAGAGAGAGAGCTTAAAACAATTACATAGAGCTAATAAATTAGATTTACAACGAGATTGATGTCCCATCATTCATTCGTTGACCATAGCTAGTCAATGCTATGGACAAGTGGCCGCTGATTTGGAAAAACCTGACGAGTAAAACTGATAGAATTTGCACCATAGATAGGACATCGAACTCATTGTGAATTAAACTATATATATACATATATTCATATGTATATATATATATTTATATCTATATCTATATCTATATCTATATATATATATATATACATATATATATTATAGGAATATACGATTCAAGTCAAGACAGAACAGAAGTGTATATTGTGGACAGAATTTCTATTATAAATGTGTGATATCCGGACATCTTGTAATGTATATATATATATATATATATATATATATATATATATATATATATATATATATATATATATATATATATATATATATATATATATATATATATCATTGTGTCATCCAAAGACAGCTGTTTCGTTGTATTACAACTCTTCAGTGTGGCAATGGACTATCCATTATCCCATCCAGTACCACGAGGTAGGATTGAAACCTTCGTTTCAGACCCGGAAGCCGGTATCCTATCTCTGTAAGTTCAAACTTTCAAATTATTCACTTAGTTTGTTCTCGAGAGCATTCAAGCTTGTTTTTATTTTTATATCTTAGTGATCACTACCCCCCAGCAAAAAAAAAAAGGCTAGAAAAGACATTTATTCATTGGCTACCCCTTTTCCTCATTATTAAACTGATTACTCCCAACACGACATATTCCCAAAAGACATAGATTACGCGACGGTTTCAATTGAGTGACTAACCAGACTAGTTCACTTATGGCTCATATTAGTCTATTTAGACCAGTGGTTCCCAACTGGGAAGGAATACCAAGGTGGGAATTTAGGTAGTCAAACGTGGGGGGGGGATAATGTTATGAGGTAAAAAAGGGGGGGCTCAAGGGTAGTTGGGGGTGCAGGACAGGGCAATAAAAGATCTGTTTTTTTCCTTTCCAGTGTTGTCGAAATATATCTGTGATGAGTAGGGCTTTTTGCATTGCTCTCATCAAGTCGAAGGCTCGAAATAAACTTCATGTTGAGAATGATTCAAGATGTGCTCTCTCACTAATGTTCCCACAAATCGCAGAAATGGTAGCAAAAAAAGAGACAAGGATAAAGATCACATTGACGTTTAAATCAGTTATGATAGCAGAATTATTTTTTCTGTAATACATAGGAATTTCAAATTATGTGTTCATAATCATTTTTGTATGCTTTCTTTGGGTAAATACATAGCAGAAGCAGTACAATCATGGAATTAAACTAATTCTTATAATAAACTTGTCTAATTACAGACAAAATAAGATAATTCTTTCAAATTATTCTTTGTTGCAACTTACTTGAATGGAGATGAGGAAATTATCTTTTTCACAAAGGTGGGCTATGACCTTGAAAAGGTTGAAAATCACTAGTTTGGACCCCATGAACTCAACATTCTGACGGACACATTGTTATCTTATATTGGAGTAGACTTATCCAACAAATATTTGACTTAACTAGAATTGAAACTTTAGTTTAGAGGTTCATATTTTTCTCCCGGTGTATAGGTCTACCTCTGATTTGGAAAAAGTTCCATCAAATATCGGCTTATACGTCCAAATTTTCAAATTGCAAGCATTAATTCTGCCGATCACAAACTAAGGGGCCGATTTAGCATTAAGTTACTTTGCAGACTGACCCCACAAAAACGCATGTAGGAGGGAACTTTTAAAAAAAAAGAGAAACGTTTTTATAGATATAATAAGGGGTAAAAATTTTAAATTTCAGCTTCCGAACATCATTGGTGTAGTTTGTGTGCAATACATATATGGCCAGACAGACAAAGTAACTTAAAAACTGAAGAAACTTATGTCGACAACGGTTTCGAATAGAATCATAAGCCAATCAGATGAATAAAAATCTACGTAAAATCATATAATCCGTATATATCAATAATATCTATCAAAGTCCATACAGAATCAATTACAAATAAAATATTATCCCAAAACAGTACAAAACCATAAATCAATCGTACAAATCAAATCCAGTATTGAATATACAGAAAAACATCAATTGAAATCAATACAGAATAATAGCCTAATCACAAAACAGAAATCTATATAAATCATATCATCAATATAAACTCATAAAATTCGACCTAAAGAATTAGAATCATCATAAAATCAGATAAAATCCAATATAAAATCAAAGCATCATATAAATACATCATGCATAAAACACGAGATCATCTTTATATTAAGTATCGCTTCATTTGATCGGTATGTAATAAATTACTTTTGCTGATTCGAAAGATCTCACGACGCAGTGAGACAGTTCCAGGCCTTTAATAGTCGGAATGAAAAAAATTCACAAAAAACACATGCAAATCTAATTGCGAGCTTTTATATTGAAAGAAAATAAAAGAGATAATTTGAAATGAGATTTTAAAAAAACGCTTAAATATTTTGGCCTAGTTCTGAGTAATTGCTTTCTCGATTTTCAAAAAGCAACTATATCTGGGTGAATATACTTAAATTACTTCTCGCCGTCTTTTTAAAAATTACTCGTTCGTCTTCTTGGCTGGCTATTGAATGTCAGAAATCAACTAGCAATATAAAAATTCTAAATTATCAATAAAACCATAGTAATTATCAAACACAGAGCGATTTCCTTGATTCGTCTTTTCTTTTTGTCAATATTTTGTTTTTACTCCATCAAGTTTAAATATAACTGGGTCGTTCTGTATGCTTATTTGATAGGTTCGTACTTAGTGCGAGACGCCGAGAGATTTTCAAAAGTGCAATGATACCACTCAACAGAACAATGAAATTAACATAAAGTATGAAAGTAACTCCGATAAGTATGCTTGTAGGTAATTAAATATGCTTCTCACGAAACTTGGGCTACTCTTACCAGTTCTTATCTAAATAGTTGAGAGCGTAACTTCCCACTGTGGCCTTTTAGGTCCCAATTCAATAATTCTGTTATATTTCCAATTGCTTGGTTTGATAAGACACATTAATTAAAAGTGTTATACATTCGAAAGTATATACAAACAGGTGTCCCCTGCTTTTAGAAAAATCACTTTGCATCCTTTTTCGCTTTTTGAAAAGAAAAAAAAAGTGAAAATAACGTTTATCGTTTGCTTTGCAGCAAGCTGTATCTCTTCATCTATTAGTTTATCAATCTCAGTTTCTTCATTTATCTATCAATCTATTTCTCTCTCTCTCTCTCTCTCTCTATATATATATATATATATATATATATATATATCAGTGGCGTACGGTTCCGATTGCAAATTGTAACGTTTTACACCCTTGCTCATTCTGTTACAATCGACGAACAAATCAAGAGAAACGAGCGAATAAATGAATTCTTTTGGTGGTAGAAAATAAAAAATTGCCGTAACCTGCAGAGGCATAGTAAAACATAAAAGAGGACGAGAAAAATGGTTTGAATTCGTTCAAAATAAATCCTTATAACCTTCATCTGACTGACCCTCATCAGAGGATGATCCATCAGAAAATATTCGCATTTTCCTACATTGTACCATAAAGGCTTCTACTGTCGATTGCTTTTTACAGACACCAATATATTTTTGCGTTTTTGTTCATCCGTAGCGCAGAGCACACCCGTGATACAAAGTACCAAAAGCCACTGCTTGCTCTCTATCTATCTATCCATCCATCCATCTATCTATCTATCTATCCATCAATCCATCTATCTATCTATCTATCCATCCATCTATCTATCTATCTATCTATCTATCTATCTATCTATCTATCTATCTTTGTTCCTTTGTATCTCAGTCCATAACTATCCAAAATAAAGTGAAAAAAAACCAAAGCCTCATATAAATACATCGGTCATAAAACAAGAAACAATCTTCAAATCAGCCATTGCTTCTTGGCTGCCTATTGAATCTCAGAAACCAACCAGCAATATAAAAATTCCAAATTATCGCGGAAACCATAGTAATTATAAAACACAAAGCAATTTTATTCATTCGTTATTTCTTTATGTAAATATTTTTCTTCGCATTATTTGATTTAAACATATTGGGTTGTTTGTAAGCTTATTGGATAAGTTCGCACACAGTGCAAGATGAGAGATTTTGCGAGTGCAATGATACCGCTCGTAACAAAGCAATCAATTGAAGGATTGAAGTTACTCTAAAAAGTATGCTAGTCGTATGTATTTATCTAATTCTGTTTGAATATATCTCGGTTTCTCGTCTATCTTTCTATCGATCTATCTGAATTTGTCCATATCTATCCCACTTCATATCTATTCCAATGAATGCATATATTATTATTATTATTATTATTATTATTATTATTATTATTATTATTATTATTATTATTATTATTATTTGGAATCTCACACCAGTTGCCTGGTGGCAACCGCTGGAGTTTGAGTGACTGCAAGTCTCCTCAAGTCTCCAGCCCTCCTCTCCTAGTACTCATAGGTCGCAATAATTCTACGATTTACAGTTTCACACCGGTTGCCCAGTGGTTATCGCTGAAGGCTGAGTGACAATAAGTCTCCTCAGGTTTTCAGCTAACGTCTCCTCTCTCTCTCTTTCGCATATCATGACAGAGCTACAATTCGTTGCAGTACTTATATCTCTAGTACCTTCCTCAGTATCCGTGTAGTTCACAGTAGTGCTGTGGTCTGTACGGTCTCTATCCTTCCCCTAATCCCGATCTCCCCCAGTCTCTCCCTCAGCGTTTTGGGGGCAGTTCCTAGTGCGCCCGCTATTATTATTATTATTATTATTATTATTATTATTATTATATTTGAAAGTCTATGTCCAATAGAATGTGATAATTGTAGAGACAATTTATTTGGAGACTAATTTTACCCGACACCGGAATTAACAAAGTAGCAAATCGAACTGCCGATCACGTGAATGAATAAAGAAAATGAATGTTGCGCAATTTTCTCTATTCGTTTACGAGGTCAGCCGATTGATTTACTTCTCAGTCAATTCCAGTACCGCTTAGAATATATGTTAAAATGAATTGTCTCTACATTCTTACGGACATAAACCGTCATAGGCGAACTGCACGAATCAAGAATCACACAAAGAGATCACAAGACAGCTCAGTATATTAGAGAAAAAATACGAGTCAAGGATATCATAGAATCCATTAGAAAACTTAGATGGCAATGGGCTAGTCGCATGGCAAGAATGGGAGATAACCGATGGATGTTACGACTCACAACGTTCATCCCCAGATATCATATGCAAAACTGTGACTGGCAAAATATAAGATGGTGTGACGAAATAGACACGTTTAGAAAGTTCTGGCTCCGGGATGCCCATGATAGAGAGGTCTGGCGAATCCAGGGGAAGGTCTATGTCCAAGGACAGACGCTAAAAAGCTGATGATGATTAATCACTAGCTGACTTACTAAAGACCAAAAAAGTATCCTGTGAATCTGGTGATTCCTACCTGTAATTATCTAAATAGTTCAGAGTGTAACAAAAATCACTGAGACTCGAGACTTTAGGTCATAACTTAGTGCTTCAATTCTATTGCCAACTGCCAAGTTAAATATGATAAATTCATTTGAAAATCCTATCCGTTAGAAACGAAATCAACTTATTAGTTTGATGCAAAAGTTCCTAGCGCCATCTCTTACACTATATTAGAGAAATATCTGGAAGCGCCTTTGCATTTTTCTGTTTCATTTGATATAATTCTTACTGGGTCGTTTCGTGAACCTTATTTGATTGGTTTGTACCAAATGAAAGACACCAAAACATTTGAAAAGTGCAAAAATTCCACAAATATATCAATCGATTCAATAAAAGTAATTCTGAAAAGTATGTTTGTGGACAGGGCCTATGTGAGGGTTTCATGCCCCCTGGTGGGACTTGATCTTATCTATTTATGCTCAATATCAGACACTGTTGAGCACCGTGATTAAAAATCAACAACAGATAAAATCTGTTTTCTATTTCCTTCTTCTTGTATTCTTACATACTATATATATATATATATATATATATATATTCTTACATTCAGCAGGAGGCGTCTAGTAGCACTGACAACAAAACTTAACCACAATGCATAGCCCCTGGCAGTGGACTCTGGTTCCACATGGTACATTTTAATTCACACTCACACAACACACACCACTGATGATGGGAGAAATCCCGAAACATGTATGGACTATTGACATATAAGGATTAATAAACCTTACCACCAAAAACTTCACTCCCGAGTCTGTCTCACTCTCTAAAGTACACATTATATATATATATATATATATATATATATATATATATATATATATATATATATATATATATATATATATATATTGTTATCATTATTCTTATGATATCGAGGATATCTAAATTGATATACACAGATAATTTCGTACTTTTTAAAGAATTTTTACATGCACATACACACACATATTTATGTATATGCATATATTCAAATATACTCATAAACGCATGTATATAAAGAGGGGACTGATAGATAAAATGAGAGAGAAACAGATTCAGGGTGTGTGTGTATGTGTGAGTATGGATACAGGCACGCACGCACACATATATCTATGACTGTGTGCACACGTGTGCATGTGTTATTGTGCGTGTGTATGTTGTGTGTGTGTGTGTTTGTTCGTGTGTATGCGTGGTGTACATGCCCCAGATGGGTAGAGTTCCGCTGGGTAATACGATCTCCTACGTTGGGCCCCCCAAAATCTTATTGTCTCTTGCGACAGCTCCGATGACACTTCACGCCATCAGTTTTCTCCCTTTACCTTCTCCACCCAAGTTTGCTACCGTCATGAAAGGGAAAGAGTGAAAGAAGAAAACTCGATCCCCCTGCTAGAGGTGAGGAAAAACCCGAGAGGAGAGATGAAGTGTGCTTCCGTCCCCGTTTGGACAAATAAATAATTGAAATTACGACTAAGGAGATCATCTTTCCGTCAGGGATAAGTTCTCGGCTTTTTTTTCTTCTTCTTCTGTCATCGACGTGTACGCGTCAATGGACGTAAGCAAGTACGCACATGCGCATGCGTGCGTATGCTCAATTTCCAGAGTCTTGTCTTTGTTTATTATTTGTTTTTTTGTAAGGTGTGGGTACTTAACACTCCTTTGCCTTTCTCTCTTTTGCTTACGTTTTCTGACGGTCGGATTCTTCTTCTTCTTTCTGTTAACCTCATTCATCATTGTGATCATTTGTATTCGACTCCATAGATGAATTGCACCACAGAAGAGGGAGAGCGAAAAAGCAAGGGGAAGAAATACAACAAGAAATATGGGGAAAAGAAAGAAGGAAAATGGAGAGAAAAAGATTTGAAGAAAAATAGGGGAAAGGAGAGAGAGAGAGAGAGAGAACAGAAGAGAAATAGAGATAGGGGAGAGCAAGAAAGAGAGAAAGAAAGAAAGAAAAACAATAAGAAAGAGAGACAGAAAAAGATGGAGAATGAGATATAAAGAGAGTGAAAGAGGGATAGTAACAAAAAAGAGAGAAAGAGAAAGAAAGAGAGAAAAAGGGAGAAAGAGGGGCGCTAAAAACAACGAAAATGATGGAAAGAAACGTGGAGTGAAATACGGAGAGGGGAAGAGAGATGGGAGAGGGAGAATGAAAGAGTAAAAGGAAAAAGAGGGAGAGAGAAGGAGAAGAAGATGACACTGAGAAAGGAAGGGGAGAAAGAGATGGAAAAGAGGTATAGAAAAGAGAGAGATAGAGAAAGATAGAGATATCTAGATTAACTGAGAAAGAAAAAGGGGGACGATAAAAACTGATATAAAATCGATGACCGACTAGTGAAGCTGAACCAGAGGTGTGAGAAGGTAACGGTGGGAGGAAGGAGAAGAAAATAAGAGGTGGATGATTGCCGAAATCTAAGTTGGTTGGGGACTTATCATGACCTTAGGCAAATGACCTTTTGGTCTCGAAAAACATGCGCGAAAGACGAGAATTAATGGTGGCGTCTTTGTCGACGTCACATTTGGCAAAAAGTTTGATAGAATGAGTCGAGGAAGATAAGAATAGATGGATGGAGGGTATATAGAGGGTAGGTAGAATGGAAATAGAGGGGAAAAGAAAGTTAATTGAAGGGAAAGGAAGAAAGAAAAAAGAGAATTAAAGAAAAGTGAGGAATTAAGAAGAAAGAAAAAATAATGGTAGAAAAAAAGAAATTGGGAAATAAAAGGAAGAAAACAATAGAGAAGAAGAAGAAGAAGAAGAAGAAGAAGAAGAAGAAGAAGAAGAAGAAGAAGAAGAAGAAGAAGAAGAAGACAGAAAAGAGAAAGTAAGAGAGAAAAGAGAAGATAAAAGAGAGGAGGAGGTCAAAAATAAAAAAAGGAAGGGAAACCGGATAAGAAGAAAGAAAAAGAGAAAACGAGGAAAAGGAAAAGAAGGAAAAATGAAAGAAAAGAAGAGAGAAGAGGCAAACAGGGGGAAAGAAAGAAATTTTTGAGAGCAGAGGACGAAATAAATAAAGGCTCCAGAGGAAGTAAGGTAGAAGAAGGTAGTAGAAGAATCAAAACTAATAGAAAGACAAAAGAGTGAAGAAAGAAAGAAAGGCAGACACAAAGGCGACCATTATTAATGGGCCAAAGAAGTGTGGCTGAATCTATTCAACTTGGAAGCCAGTTTCAATAAATTGTCCCAACGCCTTGATGGACAATGGAGTTTTACGGACGATGGCCAGTCCTACTTTCCAAAGAACAGCAGGGGCGGAGAGACAAAGCAGAGACCAGGAGGCCGTAAGGCAATAAAAAGAACCCCTTCACCATCAAGAACAACAAAAAAGACTGGTAATGGTAAGAAGACAAAAGAATTAGAAAGTCTTGTACATAACACTCGGGCAAAACTGTCTGGCTTAAGATAAGGGACTTCGCTTAAGGAATTACTGAACATCACTCAATGGACATAAAGAGAGCGAGAGAGAAAGAGAGAGAGTCTGTGTGTGAAGAGAGAGGGGGACTAAGAAGGAGGATGGAAGATAGATAGGGAGATTGGCTGTGGATGAAAGGGAGAGGGAGAGTGTTAGAGAAAGATAGGATGAGTGAAAGGGGAGAGAAGGCTTCCACACAATTGACCAGTGAAATGATTATCGAATGATTTTTTCTCACTGGCTACTAATTTGATAAATTGGAAGGTTCAGATATCTGCATCTAATGGGAAGGATATATAATTACTTATACAGTTTGGCTAAGGTTGAAACAAGGCCAAAAGACCGAGCTGGTCCTCAATAGGAGCTTGCTACCCAATCGCATCGTAAAGCAAAGAAGTGATTACCATTCATTTATCTGGGGAACATGTTTTTTTGCACCCGAAACCTCAAAAATGTTGATGATGGTATGCGAGGTCAAAGCTTGTGGTGATAGGTACTACATGAAACTGGTGCGTAGGAGAGAGACGGAAAGTGAACGCGGTGCCTTTATAACAGCTGGCTGCAAAAGGCTGAACGCTTTTTCCGCTTTTTGAATTCTCTCGGTAAAGTGAAAAAGCAGCGTAAAGCGAACGTTCGTAAAGAGGGGGATACATGTACACGTGTATGAATAAATCTAGTCAAAATATTTGTAAGGGTAACCCTTATTGATATTCAAGTAGTATTTCATTGTCCATCAAAAGTCATCAACATTCAAAGAGTTTTCCAGGCGATTGAATTCCTTCTTGTTGTTGATGTTCTTAATGCGACGTTTCGGCCAATCCATTCTAGGGCCTTCTGTAGATGAACTATCCGAATGTGATAATGATATACAGGTTTTCTTTTCATTCCATTGGTAGCAACGTTCATAACAGTAATACAATTTACAATAATACCTTAGGTTGTGCGGTTTTGATTAGTGCGGATCTTGATTCCGTCACTTAACAGGGACATAGTTTGGAAATCCAGGCCGAACGAGGAAAGAAAAAAATATCACCTAGATCGAACGTTATATGCGTTGCAACCATTGGAGAGAAGAAAGACAAATCCTGTTTACCACCATTACGTTTGGATAGTGCACCAGAAAAGGACCGTAGAATGGATCTGCTGGAAGGTTCAATTGTTTGGAAAACCCTTTGGATGGTATTTCTTTCATCATAAGTTCAGTTGTTTCTATTGTAACTATTCTGACGGTCAGTCTGCAGCTATCATTGAAACAGCGCAGATTGGACGTAAGTAACTTTCCTCACGCAAGACTCGAACTTACGTCCTTTATACCGGGAAGCCTACCAAAGAATGGAAGCTACTTTACTGATTGAGCTAATGGTTTTTTTTTCATGGTTAGCAGAAGATCAAATCACAATTCTTTCGGGAAGCGTAACTGATTCCACCCCAGAAGGGCAGGGGTTAGGGCACAGATACTACGCTCTGAT
Source organism: Thysanoteuthis rhombus (assembly GCA_963457665.1). Taxonomy (NCBI): domain Eukaryota; kingdom Metazoa; phylum Mollusca; class Cephalopoda; order Oegopsida; family Thysanoteuthidae; genus Thysanoteuthis; species Thysanoteuthis major. The sequence goes on along the minus strand of OY735210.1, from coordinate 66,089,704 downwards.
CCTCGGAAGGAAAAACTCAACTGTCGTTCATACAAATAAGGGGAATAATATGCAGTAATACTTTGAGTAGTGCAGTTTCAATTAGAGCGTGTTTTAATGTAATACAGTTGAGGTATTGCTATACGAATTAATGTAAGAAAAAATAATCTAAGCAAAACAACAACAACATATCAAATTATAATAAGACTTCGTTTTGAACAGTACGTTCAAATCTTGGAACGAATTAACTGCAATGATCAAAATATACATGCATATGATTATTAATGGGTAGATAAGATCACCCCTCATAAAAAAATAAATCGTGATAATACTTACTAACTCTGACGAGCCTTTCTCTTGAATTATGAACCGTTTGGTAACAGATATAATCCTGGACACTTCGGCACCTAATTCCTGATGTTTTGGCACCCTCAGGCTCAGAATCGTGTCATCTTTTCTGTTTTTTACAAATAACAAGAATAACTATTGTTTATTTCGATTGACGGAAAATAATCATCTACGCTTTGAAGTTTTCTTTTTATTGCGAACTAATGTTTCCCCTTCACAATACATGATCATTGCTTCGGCCTGTATGAACCGCTAGGGACCCGATTTCTATAACCGTAACCCTAAAGCTAACCCCTAACCATAAAGCTAACTGTAACTTTAATCTGAGAAACAATCAACCAAAACAGTAAATATAAACATGTTTCTTCTGTTTTCAAGTGAATCTGGCTGGCTAGCTGGCTTCCCAGCTATCTGTATGCGTCAGTAGGACAAGCTACACCAATTAAGCTAGAGGGCTGAAATATAAATAGTTATTCTTTATTATGTTTGGAAAGAACGATTATGCTTTCCGACCCCCAATCTCATTATGTCCTTGTTTTTCAGAAAATTCAAACTTTTTATTGATCACCATCCAACAAAAGGTGAAAGGATTAACAAATTCATTGATCGCCCCTTTTTTTTCCAATTTTTAAGTCAATCGCTGCCAAATAGATGTTGATCACTTGTTTCCTCTTAAACGTTATGTTAACAATCTGAACTCACGATTTTTTCTTACGGTTTTCTGAAAGTTCGGTGCAGAAAATTCTGCAAACCATTAAACAAGTATTTTCATCTTTGTTTTTGTTTTTTAATCTTTAAATCTCAGTATCTCAGTTATGTTCTCCGGTCTCCCTAGTGTTGTATGAAGTTGTCTTAGATGAATTGCTTTCTTTATTCCATGAATAGAGGTCAGAATAACAAAGATGGAGATACCGATCCAAATACTTCATGGAAAAAAGACAATAGTACTTCATTCCAGAACAGTAGAAAAGTTGGAGAAGGCTTTAGCCAGAATGTTGTGATAAAAACCACAATAACAAATCATGGAATTAGAAAACACTGTGAGATAACATATGCTATTGTCAGCGAGAGTAATTGGGCATGGATCCGTTCCGAAATTTAATCAATTTCTTCATAGTTTATTGTTCACCCTTCCACGAAATTCCATTCAGATTCATTGAGAATTTTTGGAGATATGTGGGTAGAAATGAAATTTCAGCGATCTCATGCAGTGTAGACATGTAACCACAACCTATCGGGGGATGATTGTGCATGGATCCGTCCTAAAAATAAATTAGCTCTTTCGTAGCTCATTATCGACCCTACCATTCAAATTTCATAGAACTTTTTGAGATATCGTGTGAAAAGACATTGGTGAATAGATGAATGGACGAAAATAAAACGGAAAATATCTCTCAGTCAAACTCAAATTGCTTGATCTGCTCCAAAATTTTATCATCCCTTCCTTACCCATCAGCCTCTCACAAGCTCCAGAAAATTTCATTGAAATCCATTTAATACTTTCAGTGATATCGGGTGGACAGACAGAAAATGCGACCAAATATACATACATCTCAATCTTCGTTGAAATGAATAATAATACTTTGAAATCCTCAAAAGAAGAGGAAATCAAGCGAAGAATCACTCTTGGATGGCAAAGTCAATCTTTAAAAAGTCCTAAAAGGAGGGGTATACAATCAATACATCCCCAGATAGTAACCTACGGAGCTGAAATATGAAACCTGACCAAGAGACTGACCCTCAAGGCCTGCAACGTGCACATGAGAGAATCATGCTTAAACTTACATGGAGAGATCACAAGACGGTACAATATATCAGGGAGAAAATATCGGAGACATCATAGAATCCATTAATAATCTCAAATGGCAATGGGCTGGCCATGTTGCAAGAATGGTAGACAACCGATGGACATCACGACTCACAACGTAGATCCCCAGAAATCACACGTACAAGCAAGCCCGGCAGAATAGAAGACGGAGGGATGACGCCTACGATATAGAGATATGACGAATCCTGGGGAAGGTTTATATCCAACGACGGACGTTAAAAGACTGATGATGATGTCAGTACTTCTGACTACACTAGTGAGACTCAAGACAGCACCGACTGAAATGCTATGATAAAAACAAAAACAAAAACAAAAATAAAAACTACCGATTCCTGATCCAAATAATGTATAGAACGATGACAATATTTAATTCCAAGAGTTGAGGCTATGCTAAAAAGATCAAAGACCGAAACGTAGAGATCAAATATCAAAGATGGCGTTACTCACGTATTTTTCTTCTTTCATCACTTTTTTTAGAATCCGTCAACTGAAACTGTCACCGAAGCTATCAACATAGGTTACTTCAGTTTTTAAGTGATTCTGGCTATCTATCTACTTATCAATCTATCTATGTGTCACGTGCATGGGCTATACCAATGGAGCAAGGAACATTAAAATAGATACACCTAATCATTTCTCAAATGTTTTTCAAATCATCCCCCATGGATTTTAAGGGGGAAATTTACAACGTTATTTTATGCTAAATTGGTTCCTCAGTGTCCGGCAGCATTTGTGCATGTTCTTTTCTGAATAAGAATATCTTTAATGGTCATCTCTCAGCAAAAGACGAGAAGAGTAACTCATCCATTGTTCATTCCTTTACCCAATTTTTTAATTTATCAAGATCAAAACGGCATAATGAAGAAAGAAGTTGGTCACTTGAAGGTTTCTATTGAGTGACTAATCAGACCTATTTTCTTTCCTAGTCATTTTTTCCATTATTTCTTATCTTTTCATTCTTCAAACAACTCTTTTATTCTTATTTTCTCTCTCTTTCTGATGTCTTTCTGTTCAAATTTGTTTTAGTGGGCGCCCGCAACACGTCAACAAGTCGCCTCAAAGTATGGACCAAACATTAAAATTTCTCACAAATGTCACTCATGCTATTTAAAGAAAATATCTTTAGCTACAAATATGGACATAAAAAAGCCAAGCAGACAAGACTCTTCGCTGGCAGCAAATTGTCGTCAATTTGACGCACTTCAAATTGACGAATGACTTACATGTAGAGACAGACTCCATTAATCATGCCACTGCTACTGCGACCTAGCGAGCAAGATTGTGTTTAATTGAGAAAAAAAATCGTGATAAGAAGGAATTGTTCGAGCGATCAAACGGATTAAAATTTCGCAACGATCGTAGTGTGACGACTGTTCAGAAAGATAGAACCGAGCTGACGACTAATTGTGATTGTTAACAGTACACACACACATACACACACATACACACACACACACATACATATACATATATATATATATATATATATATATATATATATATATATATATATATATATATATTTTATATATATATATATATATATATATATATATATATATATATATATATATATATATATATATATGTTGTGGCATCCTTTCTTTCAATACTAGACAGATTAGTCATTTGTGAACCGATGCGGCTTTGGCTATTCACTATCAGAAAAAGAAAAAACACAAGGTAACAGAAACATGGAATAAACTATTAGGTTGTGACACTCGAACAGAAAGATTAAGAATGTTATAAACAACAAAAAGACGACAAATGTTTAAACGAAATTTGACCCATTTGAAGCGATAACCCTTCCCCAAACAATCCTTTAACCATGAAATGTCATTTCTGCACAAATTCTTCTGGTTTACTGGTCGCAAATTCGGTAAAATCAGGAAATATGGCTTTTCTATCATTTAATCTTTTATTACGGATTTGAAGCTCAAAATGTTTGATAAGATGATAATCTGTACAGGAAAAAAGGTTACTCGAATATGGAAGACGATACAAGACTTCATATCCCGATTTTTTAAACTTTGACACGGTCTAATGAAAGATGACGGGACCAACACTGTCATGGAGTATTTCATTCAGTTCACGTGGGACCCATTTTTGTGATTTTTTAACTTTTCTCTTTGCAATGAAATGATGTGATATGATTGTTTTTTAAGTCCCCAAGTCTCCAGAAAGTGCATGAACTCTTGTTTATTGGTCACCGGCCACTGCTCTCGATAAATAATCAAAAAACTCTGAAATTTACCATAGGTATAGTTATCCATGTTTCTAAATATGAACTCAAAAAACCGGCGCAGAACAGTTTGCACCATTCAGTGATTCTTCCTAATATTTTGTTGTCGTTATCAGCTGCTTGAGCAGCATTATTTCTTAATTTGAATTCGTACCTGAAATCAAATAAAAAGGTAATTACATAGATAAAACTTTAATTTTCAGAATTGTTCGATTGGGTGACCTGATGACGCCTCTACGTGAATAAATCTGGATGTGAAAGGCAAAATCGGGGCTAAAAGAAATTTTGCAAAGTTTTCAGAGAGGGGGGATTAAAACACCTCCACCCACCTTGTACATTTTTCCATGAATCATTCCCAACGAGGAGGTGGAAAAAATCTTTTGCCAAAATAAAAGAAACCCAAGAATTGGAGAATATGCTGGAAAGGCGAAGGAGAAAAAAAATCCAGGTTTCATTAAGAATTCGGTCAACCATTTTGAAAATCGTGGAGAATTCTTGTTGATATTGGAGAAGGAAAGTTTGAAGAAGATGGCGTTGAAAAAAGAAATTCATAATAAGACTTGACATCATCATCAGGAGTGGAATAAGAAAAAAAAAGAGAAGAAGAAATTTGGCTAGGGTCAAACTGCCTTGCTTCATCCAGATTTAAAAGGAAAACAAAATAGAATTCATTTCTCCGTACAATATTATTCCAAAACTACGTGTCTAATTTCAACTGTCTTATCAATATTTCCAATAATTGGTTAATGGTTATTTTATTATATAAACTGTTTTAATGACATCCTTAGTGGCAAGGTAATTTTCACTGAAAAGAAAGAAAATTCAAATATATATACTGGTTATTTTTCATCACAAAAAAAAATACCCAGAACTTGGAAACGTGAGTTGACACAAAATGACACCACTAAATCAGTCTTTCTAATTTTTGTGTCTTACATTCGGACATCTTAAGTTCCAGGTCTGACTAATTTTGATGATAAAGTCAACGTGTCAAGTGTGAATAAAGAACACGGGAACAAAATAGAAAAGAAAGCGCGAAAAAAAGGTATGAAAGAAGACAAGCGAACAAAGAAGACGTACTAAGCGAAGAAAAAGAATGAAAGATGAAAAAATTGGAAAAAGAGGTGATCAATGGATAAGTTACTTCTCTTGTCTTTTCCTCGGCAGTAATCACCTTTTAGAAAAAGGAGCCTGAAAGCTGCTGGGCACAAAGGGACCAATTTAGCATAAACTTACTTTTTAAATTGACAATACGACAAATAACTTATCATTTTTTCCTAAGATAATGAAGAGTGAATGTTTAGATTTTCAGCCCTCTGACTCATTTAGAGCGGACCATACGCGCAATTTCTAATGGATTCTATTTTAACTCTGCCTCCTGATTTTCTCTGATCTTGTGATCTCTTCATGTGATGTTGTGCATGATTCTTCAAGGTGATACCAGCTCACTCCATCTCTTCACGGCCTTCGAGAAGATCTTCTGAAACCTAGAATTTTGGCTGAGAGTCTTCATATGATCCCCAAATGAAGCTCGACAAACTGAATGAAGAAAAGCAAGAAAGTTGGTCTCCACATGAACGTCAGTGAAAAAAAGTGATGTACGAAAAATATGTTTAGAACGAATATACAACGACCACAAGCGAAACGCAAAGCTGAAGAAAGTAGACCACTACATCGTGAATAATCTCCACGAAATCAAGCAAAGAATCACTCAAAGTTGGCAAGCTGTCGGTGTAAAGCAAGCTCAAGCTTCAAGAACAAGAAAATCCCGCTAGTACTAAAAAAGTGGGGGATACGAAGAATGTACCCTCCAGATATTCACCTATGGAGCTGGAACATGGAACCGAACAAGAAGATTGACTCTAAAACACGGAACCAAAATCATAATAGAAGATAGAACCGAAAAGAAAGATAGTAGAAAATCAATCGGAGGGATTGGAATTAAGTACAGAGGATGTAAACAAAGAAATTAGTCCAACGATGCGTCCACATTCCACCTGCTGTTACTACAATGCAATAGGTTTTTGGCTCACATCGCTCTTCTGCGAAAGGCTGAGAACTGCTATGTAAGGAATGACTATAACAATATAATAAATGCGTTTATGAAGTCACAAACCACGTTATGTCGAATGTTACGTATACAAATTGTATTCTTAGAGTACCAATATGAGTCCATAGGAAAAAATTAACTTCCTTAAGAAAGATTTTTTATTGTTTGAATGATATAGTTTCGAGTTGCCATAAAGTCAGGCTCCACTTCTGCATTGTAATCGTTCATTGAATTGGACCCCGATCTAAAATATCACGTAACGGGTGGAAACTATTCGGAGATGATGCAACACTAAAAAGATTATTTTTACAATGAGCCGGGAGTTGATTTCAAATAAATTGGGAACAGACCGGCCGCCAGACAGACTGACCTACAGACTATCTTATTGAGATGCACATGGGTGCATCGAAAATAAAAAGGAGGAAGAAAAATGTCTTCCATTATTTTTACAAACAAATCGACATGTGACCAATTTGGCGCGAAAGGGCACCAGGATGATGTAGAAATAAATATGGCGTCGAGCGGAAAGAACGCAAACAAAACGCGAATGAAAAAAATTAGAAAACAGGAATAAAATGGGAGAGAAACGAAAACAAATAATAAAAAAGAATTTTCTAAGTCAAACAGAAAAAAAGAATTTGAAAAAAATTCTTTTGAAGGTGGAGCAAGAAGTGGAACATGTTGTCACTGTTGTTTGTAATACCTTTTATCAGTAAAGGCCATACAAGTACGCTATACGTCACTACAGGAAAATAGATAAAACAAAATAACAGACAAATGAACGCGAAAGAAAAAAATAATCCATTTATTCAGGAATTTGGTATGAACATGCAGAATTAATTGAACAAGCATCAAAATTTGAAGTCAGGTGAAAAAAAACCGTCAGAGAATGAATATGGTCGGAATAAATTCTATTTATGACATCACTGGCGTTTGTCACTAGAAAACATCTTAGATAGAGTAAAGAAAAAAATCATTTAGAAACACCTTGGTTCGGGAGAATCTAGATGTTATTATCAAACCCGTAAAAATAAGGCCCCAAAGAGATCAAACAATCTTTTTTCCACAAAATAAAAATATTTTCTTGAAAGGATCTAGAGGAGTACTGATGCCAATTTTCAAGTCTGTAGATAAAACAGAATGGTCAAAATACTAGAACTAACAATCACATCAACAAACATACGAACACAGAACCATAAACATACGCACATATAAAAATATATATAGAACTCTTTGCTATCTTTAATGGCTACAGTCGTTCAATGCAATAAACTAGCCCAGAAGGAGTGCAAGAACAGGTCCGATATGCTAGCAACTGTTATTCACGAGGGACTATCCAAACAACTTGGATTAGACGAAGCTTGCAAATGGTTCTCATACCGGAGACTGTCCTGAAAAGCAAGTGCCATGAATTACTCTGAAACTCTAAATTGACCACCCCATCAAAGCAAGAATACCAGACTAAGTAGTCGTGGATAAGGGTAGTACCAATTATAGTAGGAGCACTGGGAATTTCATCGAAAATATTGAAAACAAGATGAAAGAAGCCGGAGATAAGGGGAATGATTGAAACTATGTAGACCACAGCACGAATACTGAGGATATAGATATGACATTTACGACCTCCAGCAGTCAGTTGGACTAACAGCTAGGATGAAGAAAGGATGTGTAAGTAAAGCTAGGGAAGATTGGTACAGTACCAACCACAGCACTGCTGTGATATGGGCACTACTATTACAACTACTACAAATTATTATTATTATTATTATTATTATTATTATTATTATTATTATTATTATTATTATTATTATTATCATATACAGATGAAAATATCAATCATATAATAAAAGAATGCTGCAAATTAACACCGAGAGACTAAAAATAGACATGAGTGGGTAGGCAAGGTAATCCACCAAGAACTGTGCAAACGACTGGAATTCGATCATGTAAACCAATAGTATATGCACATTCTGGAGACTCTCCAATTGACTGGTGAGATTAAGATTCTTTAGGACATCAAAATTTGAACGATCATCCTTTTCAGGCCAGACAACCAGATCAAACTGTTGGAAACAACCGGAATAAAACATTGATCAGATTGTTATTTATGAACCAGAAGTGGACACCACCAGATATGAAATGCTACAAACATGGGTGTCTGCTATGGGGTGGTGAACAAATGCCTCGTCTGCACCCCATTTCGTCAGTCCAAGCCCTGATGAAAGAGGTTTGAAAGTTGGAATCTCAAATAAGTCAATAAAGAATGATGGAATAATTGTATGAAATAAAAGATGGTATTCTTCATCGTTTGTGACAGTTTTAAAAACAAGAGTCTGAGATATCATAGAATCCATAAGAAAATGTCAATGGGCAGGTAATCTTGCAAAAATGGCAGACAACTGATGGACATCACAATTCACAACATAGGTACCCAGAGATCACACGCGAAACCGTAGCCGGTAGAATACGAGATTGTGAGATGAACTTGACAAATCCATAAGGCATTGGCTCCACAGTGTCTATGATACAGAGATATGGTAAATTCTCAAGAAAGTCCAACGACGGACGATAAAAGATGATGATTCGTCTTCATTCGAGTTTTCATAGGATTAACATTTTATCATTGTACTTATATCATGGCATAAATATCCGGGTGAGTATTTAAAAATGCCATGGCAAGTTGAAGAGACTTGCTGTCACCTGATTCTTGACGAGAGACAACCACCAGGGACATCCAGTTTGATGATGCAAGTATACGAGAAAGGATAACTAGAAAACTGCGAAATCGAGAGAAAAGACTAACTGTAAAATAAACAAGAAAGAAAAAAAGAGAAGAAAATCGAGCACCAAAAATACGGAAGACGATAAGTGAAGGAAAGAGGAAATTATGGCTACGAATATACGAAACTAAACCTGCAATGTACGAAAAACAATTACAAATACTGAGTAAAAGAGTAAGATTATTGGAAAAAAACAAAAACAGAAAAGAAAACAAAATCAATCTCTCTAAATATGCGAGAGGCAGAATACAGAAAAAAATGAGAACATAAATGCTGCAAAAATATGAAACTAAGTCTATGATGTTCAACAACCAATTATAAATGATATTGAGACAAAAACTACCGAATATCAGTGTTTGTAGAATGTTTCTACATTCTACGACCGTTAAGAGAGCTGCATGAATTGAAAGAAGCTCTAAAATAGATATGAATTCCTATCCCTTATGCTAGGGAAAATGTCTGAGTGGGATACAACTAATCAAACATTAATTGTTACCTACATTACTTTTTTTTCCGGTAAATATAAAGCTAGCCTAGAGATAGGGTTCTTTTGCTTGTTGGTGATTTTGTCCCCGGCGGAAAAAATCCTGGGACTCTCATTCACTAACGGTATCGTTGTGGTGTCCTTTCCCTCCATCAAAGAACTCCGTTATTCCTCAATATATTCCAATGAAATTATGTATATAGGTTTGTGAAGAGATTCTACCTAGGGATGATGTATGGCGAATCCGATTGTTTGTTTACATTTTATGAGCAAAAACATTTCTTTTTGTTTACAATCGTAAAAAGTTTTCAAATCAAATTGGCTATAATATTGTGAAAACCCCAGGAATTGAAAACTGATGTGTTACGGTCGATTGAATAGTTTGTAAACATTTTATATGTAAATAAACATAAGTCAACATGCAAAATATATTGAACTTATAAACTTCTGAACCGATAAGAATGGAAATTGTTATACAGTTTCTTGGGCACTTAATTATTGAAAGTATAAAACGTTTTTGAGAAATTTATTGTTTGAATTTTAATTCGGAGTTAATGGTCCTGATGGACAAATAATTGCCCTGCACCCCCCTCTCTCTCTCTCTCTCTCTCTCTCTATATATATATATATATATATATATATATATATATATATATATATATATATATATATTTAAACCGTTCAAGATTTGGTTAGTTTTCGGTTCGTTAGTAATAACTGAATTTTCGGTTCGTTAGTGATACCTGAATTCATAGGTAAACATACAGTGGTCAATATCATATGCAGATTACTTTTGAAAGTATCTATATTTTTTGGTAGTTTTCGAGAACAGGTAACTCTTAAGGTGAGGAAGTACTGTTGAACTCTGGTAGATTCTTGAGTTCGAAGTTTCTTGCCATACCCTTGTGTTTCATTGTTTAGTGATGGGGACACACTTATCTTTGATGGACATTTTGTGCAGTGACAGTTGAAGTCCAGCGTTTGAATGTCAATATTAATGACTAAGAGTCATCTCAGGAATTCGGACAAGCATAGACCATTACGTCTATAATACAGACTCTTGATAGGTAATTAATAACGGTAACAAGCCTAAAAGTCATATCACAGATGCACTAATTCTTTTCTTGTGGGGATCGAGCAAGGCGTTCCTTTGCCAGCTTCATTTTCAAGTTTATATCTAAAATTGAATTTAATTTATCTCAGTATTTCTTAATTTATCAAAACTATAGCTTATTTCATTACGATAAGAATATTCATTTCATTAAAATCATCTAAATAGTAATTTATGACACGTAGACTCCACCAAAACATCTAGATTTAAGGGGAAAAGATGTAGATTGGCAACTGTGAGCAAGGGACGTAACTAACATTTCAGTATGTCAGTCAGTGATTGTAACGGATGCTAAATATGCTGGCGTATCTAAGAATTATTCAATATTTCAAGTTAACGAATTCATTAAATTCTAATTTTCATCTGGAGTCATAAATTCTCATATAAACTTATCTATATTCACAAAGCTTTGCATACTATAGAACTAATGGGAAGACTGCAATGCGTCAAACTGCCAAGTGGGAAAGACCCATCAACTTATCTGCTTGCTTCATCATTTGCCTTTTAGCGTCCGTTGTTGGACATAAACCTTCAACAAGATTCGCTACGTCTTTCTATCCTTGGCGTCGTAGAGCCAATACTTTCGGAACTTATCTAGTTCGTCACGCCATCCCATATTTTAACGGCTGCAGTTTCGCATATGATCTCTGGGGATCTACATTGTGAGTCGTGATGTTCAGAGGTTGTCCGCCAATCTCACATTCTCTTTCAAATGGTTTCTATATCTCTAACTCATGTTTTTTCTCGAACATGTTGTGCTGTCTTGTGATCTGTTCATGTGATGTTGCACATGATTCTCTCCTGTACACTTTGCATGGTCAATGTTTTGGTTAATTCCATATTTCAGCTCCATAGGTGACTATTGCCATGTCCTCTGTATGTGTGTGTGTGTGTGTGTGTGTGTGTGTGTGTGTGTGTGTGTGTGCATTACGATAACTCGACAGCAGGCCACTGTGTAAAATTGATATTCACCAGATATATTAGTCAGCACACAGGACAGAGCAGCGTCGAGTTCGAAAATTGTTTGGATTTCGAGAAATCTAATAAATAATGAAATAAATAAAGAATTAAAGATTAGATATTTTTCATGGTTTCTATAAGTGATCCCCCTTAACTTCCACTCTTTCTAATTATCTAAATTTAGATATAAACTATCTAAATTCGCAATACCGAAGATGACTAACTGAAATTCTTCGGAGCCGTAGTTTTATACGACGTAAAGAAAATCTTTTTTTCGCATGGCAATTATAACAGGCTACTGCACGCATCATAAAGTCCAACCCCTTCCAAAAATGCACTTTTGGAATGGGCACTTCATTGGAGACCTTGGCTTTTACACCGATACATTTATTTACATAGCTTAGATGTATAGGTAACAAGGCCAGATTATATGGTAGGAAAATTGTATTACATCAATCTTCTCATAAGTAGGGAATGCTTTCGTGTTTAAAAAATAAGCGTTTAAAATTCTGGCTTTATCTCAGTTTGAACCTATGGCATCAGATGAAAATAAGCAACAATTCCAGCCATAGGGAAGAAACTTCATTTTGATTCCCACCACAAAGTCTATTGAGAAAGTATTCAATCATTTAACATTAACAAAAAATAGGCACTATCAGAGGAACGTGATATTTCAGTCTTTCAGAATTGTTCCCGCGTAAGAATTACTTCCGAACACGTCATAGCTTCGAATATTTTGTTTCAATTATTAATTCCTTTGCATAATTAATTTCGCTACGGCTTAAATATCTGAGCAGTGATTTTCCATGAGATAACAAAAAGTTAATTTCAATTGGGAGAGGGATTAATTATTCTCGGCTGTATTGTTCTTTGCCTACCCCTTCTTCTAATTAAAGTATGGAAGGGCTTCTCTGACAAATCATTATTACAGAGTAGCGAGTTCGATCCTCACTTGATGCGTCATACTTATGGCCGTGAGCCAAAACTAAGCTAAGCCAAGAATGTAGCCTAATTATTGAGTTGGGGAGTCCACTCTGTGGTTAGACATTTAGGGTAGTCATATATATATATATATATATATATATATATATATATATATATATATATATATATATATATATATATATATTGTAGAGGCTAACAAAAACTACTCTAAATGTCTAACCACAGAGCTGACTCCCCAACTCAATAATTAGGCTACATTCTTGGCTTATATATATGTATATTATCTTGTTTGCAACATCAAATAAAAGGTACAGCGGAAAGTAATGTTTATCGATTCAACAGTTCGATAAAGGATATGGATTAATTTCACCAGAAAAATATAAATTTGTATAGTTTTGTGCTTATTATAAGTTGAAAATACATTATCAGCTAAATGTCCGTTAGTTGTTTATACGCGTGAATATTTCCAAAGTTTTTTGTGAATAGCAACGAAATGTGATAATTATTACAATTCCTGTATTTGACAATTGTGATATCAAAGAAAAAAATTATATTGAGTTTAAATAATCGCTTACATACATGTGATAAAATGGGTGTATTTAGTACCATCAAAAAGGTATCTAACTAGTCTAATACAAAACAAGCGGATTTCTTTTGTATAAATCAATTTGACAGACAAATATAAACATAACCGTCGACCGTTATGAGAAACGCGACTCTGTGGTGGCAATGATGTTGTTTCACGTGAATTTTTTTAAAATTCAAACCTAAATTCCATGTGTTTCTTGCAAATACAAACAATGAAATAACTTTATGGTTACAGTTTGAATTTGAAAGAAATTTTGCCCATTCATTTCGAGGTGGATAGCGTTGCAAAATAAAAAAAAATGTTCAGAAATGACAAAATAATATTTTCATAATCATTTATATATATATATATATATATATATATATATATGTGCATATATATATATATATATATATATATATATGTATGTATATGTATATATATATATATATATATATATATATATATATATATATGTATGTATATGTATATATATATATATATATATATATATATATATATATATATATATATATATATATATATATATATATATATGTTTTTCTTTTCGGCAAGCGTACTGTTTTATTTGATTTTACTGGTATTTAGGTCTTGCTTATCAACGTCATATTCGAACTGAATAACAAAAGCATTACAAAATTTCTTGCTAAGAATCGATTCTTTGTAATCAAAATTTTTTAAGTCTATCGCAATTCAATTTGAAAACGGCGCTGACCACCGAGGTCGAAACATCATTTATAAAAAAATCAGATGAAGTAGTACATTAGCCAAAAAAAAAAACATGTATATTATCTTATTATAACCACGCTAATGAAGATATCATAAAAATAGATAATTGTCTTAAATGAATATTTATAAGTTAAATACTAACATAATAAAATTGAAATATATTTTTCTAATTTTCTAAATTTGTTTTTTGTACCTGTAAAATACTTTTTAGCGTTTACTTGCGTCTTGCACTCCGTTACAAATATCAGTTACCACTAGGCATGAACATTTAGGTCTGGAGAGGACTAGCGAAAAAGCTAAAAAAAATGATATGCTTTTATAAAAAATATTGCTATTTTTTTTCTTCTTATTTCAAACATTTCTTCAGGCGAATTTAGCAACTTGACTGATCTGGAACCCAACTAAAAAGATAAACCATTCAAACGTGACAGTCAATAGGAATCGTTACGTAACCGACATATTTCGGCAGTATGCCGTGTTGGGGATCAATTAAACAAATGGGAAAAGGGGTGATCAATGAATAAATAAATCCTTTTGTCTTTTGTTGAATAACTGAAAACTCAAATTTTGAAGAAAAAAACAACAAAAAAAAACAAGCGTCAACGCGGTCGAACACAGAATGAAGGACCAATTCGGCATACATTCTTATTGTAGATTGAACCCGTCTCATAAAAACCTATTTTGGAAATTAAAACAAAATAAACATTTTCCCGTAGACATGATAAGGAATGGAGATTTAGATTTTCAGCCCTCTAGCTCTAGTGGAGTGGCTAGTACGCACGAGGCACACACACACACACACACATATGTATGTACAGCGAGACTAACTTGAAAACTGATGAAACCTATGTTGACAGATTCGGCGACATTCCTTGAATCGCTGTTAAAATTTGACCTCAGACTTACACAATGAATTAGTTTCTTTGTCGACGAGAAATATAAAATACAACGGAATTCTATTTTTTCCGTTTTGGGCTTCTGTACTCTAAAATTACGGTCTTTAGATTTTTGTGTGGACTAACGGAAAAACAATGAAGATTCAATCTAAAATGAACGTGTGGCAAAACAAACTGCTTGGATTTTTCAGTAATTGACTCTTAAGGTGTGGCCTAAAACATACGAAGTGGTATTTTTCTAATTGAAGACAACTCAGTAAATTTTATATTACAATCGATATTTGAACATCACACAGTGAAACAAATTACCGAATAACGAATATATATATATATATATATATATATATATATATATATATAATATATATATATATATATATATATATATATATATATATATATATATATATATATATATATAATACAAATCAGGAATTCATGATAGTTTAACAACGTACTGATAAAGAAAATGCCTGCGCCTTATCCTGATAATTCATAATTCATAACTACCAATAAGCACGGTATCTCCACTAAATAAAACAGAAAAACATAACAAGCAAGGACTAACTACTAAACAAATGAAAAGAAAAAGAAAATATATATATAAATAGAATAAAAGAAAGATTCTACACCCTAGAAAATTAGACACTCCCACCCTAAATATTCTAGATAGGAATCTAAAATGAACCAAATCATTGGCCTAAAGAAGCTGAATTTGAGTAGCAAATCTTTTACTTTATCATTACTCATGTATAATGATATATGATTTTTTCAGTTGTTTCTTTGTCCCTAACAATGGACTCTTCTGCTCAAAAATAATAATTTCGGAAATAAAATATCCCTTACCATCATTTGAAACAATGGACTATTCTACATAGACGATCACTTTTTAGTAAAACCTAGGACAAAATTGATGAAGAGGTAAACATTAGATTTGCACTATTTACAACTTTGAAGGAGTGAGTTCTTAGTGTGGTTAGCTTTCAGGCATTTTCTCGGTTGGACTTTTTGCCCAAAACTTTTTCACTGACCGATGTTTCATCAAGAATATATGAAATTTGAAGATTCTTAGACAATGAACACGTAGATTCATGAGTAAAAAAAAAAATGGAAATGAAAATACTCTTCCAACAAAAGAAGTTTCCGGTAAAATGTCTGCATTTTTCATATTTTCCATATTTTGAAGAACAAAAAGCATGATGGGATAGAATTGTCAAGATTAGACATTAATCCGAGGATAAACGGAAAACATGGAATTAGCAGATCATTTCGCTTCCATCTTTCCCCGACTCAGTCATCATCATCATCAACAACAACGATTTTATAGCATCGATCGTTGAACATGGTGAAGTTCTGCATCGTCATCGATAGAAGACAATGCCTATCCAAGCTTTTGTGATGCCGTCTACAAGTCCCTTTCATATCGATTTTGGTAATCATTTAGAATAATTAAGACCAAACACTACGCTAATCTATCAGGTATCGCCATTTTTGAGTGGCTAAAAGTGGCTAAATCTTTCAAGAAATCTACCTACTAACTGGAACCTCAAGTCTACATACTAACCCTAACCCTACCCAACCGACTAAACCTAATTCTAACCATACCTGATAATCCTAAAATTAACCATACCTACTGACCTTACCTTAATACGACTTACAGGTCGTATTAGCTCTAAAGTGAACGGTATTTTTAGCTCAAAATTACGTTATTTGATCTTCGGTAAAAAAAAATAACCACTTTCACTCGTTCAAAATGGCACTGACGCTTAAGTGGATCACATCCTCTTCTGAATATTGGCACAATGTTTAATCTCACCCATTCCTAACTGTTACCTCGATTTCCTCTTCGATTTTCATTTCTTGTCGGCATATAACGTCTAGTTGGGATTTCTTCTCACAAGACCTTGTCTAGTTGGGTTTTTTTCTATGATTTTCTGTTGAATGCCTCATAAAATTTTGTCGATACAGCCTTTTTTCAAAGCTGTCATCTCTCTACCTTCTCCTATGAATTGAGAGATAATATCTCGTCTTGCCTAAAAGCGATAATTCGAGGGGAAATCAATATCAATCATACAAAATTGATAGAAATCGCAGAACATTATGAAAACTTATTTCTGTGTGGGTTCCATAGTATAATGACGTCATCGTCTGCAGTTGTAAAAGCCGAGAAAATCTCATTTACTTTATTTTTCGTGACACAAATATCCCAGTAGACTTTTAAAGGAGATTTATAAGACGTATATATCCTAGCAGACATAGGAACCTAGGGATATATTTGTCCCAACAGTCTCGAAAGTGTTAATGAAGTATTGCCGAATTAGTACTTATAATAGAATATCACACCTTGAGATCCACTGACCCATGGTTTTTCAATTGAGCCTAAGCTGCAAGTCTCTCCAGTGAAGGAACCCCAACATCTTGCTTGACCTCATTCAAGACTTGATTATCGTTCTTCGCTGGTTTAAGTCGATTTGGCCTTACTTGTCACGCCAGGTTGATTTCGCTTAACAAAATGTTCCACAGTTCAGAAACCCAAATCGATCGGGCAATGCCAAAATATTTCTGGTTACGAAGTCTAAGAAGGATTCTAGAAATTTCTGACCCAAGACATGAATTGGTCGTTGATTCAATAAACCCAAGATTTTCGTGGTTAATCAAGCTTAGATAAAGTAACAAAAAAACATTATCCTGAGGAAAATGTGAGAGAAGTCCAAAATTTCCCCCGAAAGAAAATAAATAGATCTGAAAAACGAAAAAAATCATATAAGCTATAGATGACATTTTCTTATTTTTCATTCTGAAAAGAGAAAATTTTTCATCTATACAAATATTTCAGCCTTTATTTTTTTGTTTGATTGTTTTTGTTTGTACCTCTTCTCCACAAAAACTACAAGATCTATCGACCAAATATTCAGCGTGTAGACTGGGGAGAGGTCAACTCAAAACACTGGCTGAGTGAAGTTGACCCTGAAGATCCTAAAGAGAAGGGTGTATAACCAATGTATCCTCCCAATAGTCACTTATGGAGCTGAAACATGGAACCTAACCAAGAAACAGACCCGTAAGCTGAGAACCATGCAACGTGCACATGAAAGAATAATGCTGGGCCTCACATGGAGAGACCACAAAACAGCACAACACATCCGAGAAAAGACGAGAATTAGGGACATCATAGACTCCATAAAAAATCTCAAATGGCGGTTGGCTGGCCATGTTGCAAGAATGGCTGACAATCGATGGACATCACGACTCACAACATGGATTCCCTGAGACCACATGCGCAACCGAGGCTGGCAAAATATTAGATGGAGAGACGAGCTAGACAAGTTCAGGAAGTACTGGCTCGGTGACGCCCATGATAGAGAAGTATGGCAAATCCTGGGGAAGGTCTATGCCCAACGACGGACGCTAAAAGACTGATGATGATGATGATGATGATGATGATGATGTAGGTCAATTCTAGCCAACTTTTCAAGTTGTAGAACTCAACTTCGCACTGAAGATACTGAAATTTAGCATATGGATACATCTTCTCATGGCAAAGATAGAAATCTATGTGATATTGGCTTTTGAGATCATTCAAGGTCAGCAGAGGTATCTTAAAACAATTTTCTAAATTTATTTACCATAATTTAGCTCCTATGAGATAGTAATTTGGTAACAGAGGTATATCTTTCCATGGCGAATGTTATATGCAAGTTAGAGTTGATCAGGTCATCTGAGGTCACTTCTGGTTATTTCTAGCCGATTTTCAGAGTTGTGGACCACGATTTTGCACCTCTAGAACTGAAATTTGGCATAAACGCACATTCCCTCACGGCTAAAGTATTCAGAAATGTGTTTTGACATAGGGTTAATTTGGAATCACCATTCGTTATCTCTAAATCTGGCAAAGGGGTATATCTTCCCATGTCGAAGTTTATATGCAATGTTGAGTTGATCTAAGATCACTGGCGATTATTTCTGGTCATCCTTAGCCAAAATATCAGAATAGCTGGCCGCAATCTTGCACCAAGGATGTTGAAATTGCGCATATGGGTACATCTTCTCACATCGAAGGTAATAGGCTAAGCAAGGTTCGCTTTGAATGTTATTCAAGGTCACCGGAGGTCAATTCTAATCATTTCTATTAAATTTTCAAGAGCTTGGGGAATAATTTCGCACCTATCCAACTGGAATTTGGCACAATGGTAATTTTTTTCTTGGTAAAGGTCATAGGCAAACCGATATTGGTCTCAGAATCTATTTGAGGTCACTTAAGGCCATATGTGGTCAATTCTAGCCGAAGTTGTTAGCCACTATTATGACCCTATGAAACTGAAATTTGCCGGAGAGGTAGATGTTTTCACGGACAAATCTCTGATTTTGCATCGAGGTCATCTGAGAGAGAGAGAGAGAGAGAGAGAGAGAGAGAGAGAGAGAAGGGAAGAGATGTGTATCAGTGAATGTGTATAGATAGTGTACGTATAGGTTACACACAAACATGCACACACCTGTGTATGAAAGTGAGCATTTCACACACACACACACACACACACACACATATATAAATATATATACATATATATGTGATTGAACATTTAAGATGATATACGTACAAATAAGAGGAAATAGCGAAGAAGGTCGTTGGATATACATGTTCCTTTCTATATATTTATATACGTTGATATTATGTTCAATGTATAATTTACTGCTCAATATCTCTCGCATTATTTGGCAAATCTATTAAGAAAGATAAATATTGAGCTTTTTTAATCCAGTTTCATGAGTGAAATGAGGAAATATAGATGAATGAATAGGGATGTGGGGAAAATGCATGCTTGAACAAATAATAATTGAAGTGAAGGAAAGAACATCGAAAGTGGTTTTCGAGGAGGAAAAAAAATGACCGGTCTGGTTGGTCATTCGATAAAAACTCTCACAGGACCAATGTCTTTTGGAAGCATACCAAATTAGAAGTGATCTTAAAAAATAAATGGAAAATGAATGATTGATTAATAAGTTACTCTTCTCGCCTTTTGTTGGGCATTGATCACTAAAAAAATGTTGGAATTTAAAAAAAAAACAAACAAGTGTCAATGCTATACGACACAAACCAACGGATCAATTTAGCATAAGCTTACATTGGAGATTGAACCTCTCATAGAACCTTTGGGGGGAGAAGAAGTTTTCCTAGATATAATAAAGTGTAAATGCTTAAATTTCCAGCCCTCTACTTCTATTGACGCAGCTGCGATATACACATAGATAGACAGACAGCCAAACCAACTAAAAAGCTGAAGAAACCCATGGTGACAGTTTTGAAAGACAGTTTCTAATCCAAGTTTTTTTCTTCGAAAGAAATAATGGCAAATGGGGTTAGAGGGTCGATGGTAGTCTTTAAAGGGGATTTCACTCCACACAGTGGACATCTTTCTTCGAATGCCGTCATAACTTGATATTTCTTCATTGGCATCTTCTGGCACCAAATCGTTTCCATCGTCCCAGGATTTGACTCATCTCAAAGAGACGCTTTCTATGAAACATCAGTTCAGTCCTTTCCATTTCGTAGCCAAATAATGACAACGTTTGGAAATGCTAGGCACATTTTTAAGAGGGGAATCTGGAGATATAGCAGGACTTAAATAAAAAATATATTTGCATCCAACTGACTTTATAAATAAATAGATTTCAAATCCTTCTGCTTATTCCACCTAATCCCAATAATTAGACCCTGCCTATTATTCAAAACTCAAGAGAACTGACTGACCTTCTGTAGCCTCTCTCATTTTATAAGTAATCAAGAGGTTCTGGAATAAGACAAACACATACATATCAATGGAAACTGTTACGCTAGGTCCAAGAAATACAACAGAATTCAACACGGATCTGAAAGCAGACCACGATAAGAGAAACTATTGGAGTGATTTTTCAACACACTCTCCCTCCTTTTCAATGCCCGTAATTCACATCGATCAAGATTTATACAGTGAAAATTTCAGATCAAAATTCAGCGAATACCTGCATATCAGGCTACAGAATTATTGATCCATCCTCGTATATATTCGTGAATGTTGCTTAAGACCAAATAGCTCTTTTCTATTGTATTGTTTTATATATATTCTGTTTTCTTTCTTCCTATCCATCTATTTGAAATCAAAACTGTCAAAATAGGTTTCTACAGTTTTTAAGCCGGTCTGACTGACTGGCAGGCTATGTATGCAAGTATCAGGGGTACAGGTTGTAGCTATAGGGCTGAAAATCTAATCATTTACTCTTTCTTATGTCTAGAGAGTTATTTTACCCCCTCCCCACCTTGATACATTTGCAATGTGTGCTGATGCTAAATTCGCTCCTTACTTTGTGTCCGGCAGCATTCACATGTATTGTTTTTATTGAGACTTCTTGTGAGCACTGCCAAGCAAAAGGCGAGAGAAGTAAGTTATTCATTTATCACCACTTTTTGCCAATGTTTTAATCAATCTCCCCTAATATGGCATGCTGCCAAAAGATGTTGATTACGACACAGTTTCTATTAAGGAACGAAGCAGACCTGTCCGTCTGTCTGTCTGTCCGTCCGTCTGTCTACCTATCTGTCTCACTCCGTCTCTGTCTCTCTCTCAATATATATATATATATATATATATATATATATATATATATATATATATATATATATATATATATATATATATATATATATATATATATTGGACCTGGATGTCGATCAAGGCTTATCATATGTTAAACAAATACAAATTGATTGAATTGAATCGAAGATCGAGTGATTTTTAGGAATGAAGGCAAAAACAGTGATCATTTGGAACCAAGTTACATTGGACGAAGCAGGCAATTTATGTTCATTTTTCTTATGAGCTCAGCTCGTTTGTTCGGACTCGACTAGTATTTTTCTTAGTCATGTATTTTTCTCTGCGTTTTTTTTTCTTCATTGTAGCATTGTTCTTGGGGAGTTTTTGTAGTATTTTGAGTGTCCAGCTGATTTCTGATGTCCGCCATAATTCCATACAAAAGAAATTAAACGCTTATCATTACCTTTATGCTTTTTTAATTTTTTCTCAGATTCTTTCCAGTTATTATCTCCCTTTGTTTCATACTCTTTTTTTCGGCTGACCGTTTATCGAAACGAGGCTCTTTTTCTCGACCCCTTTCTTTTTTTTTTGTCTTATTTCCTCTATCATGAATTCCCCGCTCTTTTTACCCTTCATGATTGATAACCTTCCGCCATTGTTATCTTCAACCAATCTTCCTCAACTTCAGAAAACGAAAAATGCCGTGCAGAATATAAAAAAAGGCATTGTATTAACATTGGCTTGAGAGCAGAGATTTTTTCGGCCAAAGAAATAGCCTTTTATTGGAGACGCTAATAATCCCTTTAATTGGCTCGTTTGGGCCCTAGTCGCCCAGGCCTGGCCTTCATCATGTTGGACTGACCGATGCTAACTGGCCATTCTTTAGTCAAACGAAAGAAATTACAATCAACATTCGAAATAAGAACCAAAGCCAAATAAGTCTCCTCGACTGCCCATGAAGATAAATGCTCTCTCGGAGCCCGTCTCTTTAATGACGTTGTTGTGGAGGCAAGACTTCTTCTTCTTCTTCTTCTTCTTCTTCTTCTTCTTCTTCTTCTTCTTCTTCTTCTTCTTCTTCTTCTTCTTCTTCTTCTTCTTCTTCTTGAACAACCGTAGTCATCAAAATGGTGGAGGGTTCTATGTTTTTCATATGTGCATGTATGTATTTATGTTCCAGTGCTTCTGGTCATACCGATTTGTCTACAGACTTGACCGGACTCCACTGGATCCCTTCTAAAACTGTTTTTGGCGATTTTAGTTTTAACATCTAGATTCTAGAAAATCTAGATGTTTCATAATAGTGTTACACTATTTTAGTTGCTCTCCAGAGGAAAACGCCCGAGATGTCATGAATAGAAATTATTCTGACCATATTTATTCTTTGATGAATTTATTTTACACGATTCCAAATTTTGATGCTTCGGTGGTTCGTCTTTATCTCCTTTGTCAAGGGAAGGTTCCGGTATTAACCAAGCTTTTCAGTTCTTTTCAATCCTGTGAGTGACATTCGCTAAATGACCAATTTTTTTTGTTATCCTCGGCGGAAAGAATCTAGGGTCTATCATTTGCTATGGGTGTCTGTCTATCTTTCTTCGTCGGCATTGTTGTCTCCCTCCTCTCAATCAAATAACTTCATTATCCCTCAATATACTTCTTCTTCATCTTCTTCTTCTTCTTCTTCTTCTTCGTAGTAGTAGTAGTAGTAGTAGTAGTAGTAGTAGTAGTAACCTTAGGAACAATTTTTTGCTTATTTGTAAAACCCTTTTCTGTATGAAACCACTCCAAAACAAAAACAATGATTTACTGAAGAGCCACAGGAACTTACAAAAAGTCCCAAGATAAATGTAATAAAAGATATGAATTAAATAGAATAAAACTAAAAAAAAAGAAAAATTGCTTACATCCCTGAAAAAGGTACTGCTTGAATGAAATGATGAGACTGAGATAGTAGAAAACACTCGAAGAGCTCTGACCTCTGCCAACGCCATTGTCGCTAAAAACTGAATGAAAATTAATTCATGTATATCTATGACGCTGGAGGTAACTGTAAAAGACCCTCCACCAAGATTCATTCTAATCTTTCTCGATCAATTAAAAAAAAGTTCGAACGCTGCCTGACAAAAACCAAAGGATCAATTTAATATGAATTATGTTGTTAAAACATCCCCTGTAGAAATCAATTTATGGAATATTTTCAAAAGACAAACAAACATGATTAGGAATTAATCTCCATTGGTGTGGCCTTTGCTATCTATGCATGGATAGCCAGCTAGCCAGTTGAAAACTGAAGAAATCTGTGTTGATAGTTTTGGTGACATTTTGGTTGACTAATAGTGAAAAATGCAAACCAAAAAGCGAATGATTGCTTCCGTTCGTGGTCGACTCAGAAACAAAAGATCCGGTTTAAAAAGAAAGAAACGACAATGGAAAAAAAGTTCGGAAGGAACAAAATGCCTGTTAAAAATCAGAAAAAAAGACAAAGAGTAATATGTCCAATAAAAACGATATGAACAGACTGAGATCGATCGATCGATAGATAGATAGATAGATACAGACTGGTATATTGATGGATAGATATGAACAGACTAAGATAGATTGATAGAAATATATGAACAGATTGAGATAGATACATAGATAGATTTGAACAGACTGAGATAGATAAACCGGTAGATATAAACAGATGGAGATAGATAGATAGATAGATAGATAGATACAAACATACTTAGATAGATATAAACTGAGATACATACATACATACAAACATACATACATACATACATACATACACACATCGAAACAGACTGAGATTGATAGATAGATAGATAGATAGATAGATAGATAGATAGATATAAACTGACTGAGATAGATATAAACTGAGATACATACATACATACATACATACATACACACATCGAAACAGACTGAGATTGATAGATAGATAGATAGATAGATAGATAGATATAAACTGACTGAGATAGATAGTCATAAAAAAGTATTGAGATAAATGTCATGTGAAAAAAAAACACAAAAAAAACACGACTGCTTACATTCATGATACACTCAGAAAAAAACAAACAATCCAGCCTGAATGAAAGGAAAAGACAAAGAAAATAGTTCGGGATGAACAAAATGTCAGTGAAAAAAAAAAAAAAAAGAAAAAAAAAACGGCAAAAAATAATGTCCAGAAAAAAATCAATGTGTCTAAGGTAGCATTATTGTTAAAAAAAAAAAATGTCCGCCAGTTGTGAGCCACTCTGCGCAATCTCTTAGATAATTTCCGGTCTCAGTGCATCATGGGGATTCCCGGATATTACGTACATTCGTAACTAGTGTTAACAGTGTGATGCTACACTTTGCTATCACATCACGTTGACTTCCACGTCTCTTTGCGTTCTCCGGCCATATAAGTTTGCAACGGGGATCCGATGGGCTGGAGCGGAAGTGAATTGATTTTACATTAACTTACACAGATTCTGGTTAGCATAACAGTCAACCTGGAAAAAAACTAAATACTTATCGAAGCTGGTGAGTAGATAAAATAGAGTGAAACATGTAAACAAACAAGGATAAACAGATAGACATGGACATATTGGAATAGATATATACATAAATGCAATCTGAATTAGACATATAAATAGATAGACAATGCACATATAAGATAGATAATATCAGCCTGAGATGATTAGATAAATAGATGGATAGATACAAATATACTTAAGTACGCACATAAATACGATCAGAATCAGAAGGACATATATATAATGCACATTCAAGATATATATATATATATATATATATATATATATATATATATGATCAGACATACATACATGCATAGATGCATGCGTACATGAATACGATCAGAATTAGATAAATGCGACTGAGAGAAACGACTAATTAGGATTTGGATTTTTTTTTAAATTTTCCTTAAGAAAATGTTTTAAATAAATCTTGGAGAAGAGAACCTAAAACAAATCTTTAATCTTCCTTTTTTTTGTAGTTTCACCACCGAATTTGTCAGTCTTTATTTCTCGACCTCGTTGCATATCTTTATTTCAGGGGCCTTCTTCAGATTGGTCCATTTGGAATCTTTTCTATGTTTGTGCATTTGCCGACCACTGCTTTTTGTACGTTTTCTTTGCGATGATTTCTGCCTTCCTCATCAATTCGAGCCCCAAATGAACCAGTTCCACGTTAGACGCCATCTTTATTTCTTTCTCTCATTTTCTTTTCTCCATTTCTTGCTCTTCTTGTCCCACCAACAGTTCTCTTTTGAAGACTCCTCATTTCAGGCCCGATTGTTGAACCGTCCATTTCTTAAAATTTTTATAGATTTTTTGAAAAACAAATAAATTGACACTGTGTTAAAAATGTTAAGGACATCCATTTTTGTCAATAAATTCATTTCTCTTCTTCTTGTTTTCTTTGCACAGCGTTACCTACTTTCAGTTTTTCAGCCATGCATGAAATACATTCCATGAAATTTTCCACAATTAATTTTTTCTAGCATTGCATAATTTTGTTTTGGAAGTCATCAACTGCTTAATTCAAAATTGTGTTTACAAGCCGCGATCAGAGAAACTCAGGATTATACTTACATGGATTTGTTTCTTGTAAATAATCCAAATATTCACTTTATAAGTTCAAAGTTCCAAGTATCAACCAATATGTCTTATAACCAATGCTTGGTAAATTATTCTCTACAAGCTGAAAACCCACTCTACGGTCGGGATTCTCACCCTGTTCCCGCAGAAGGTCTAAAAAGGACCTTCATACCAAAGGTTTATTTTATGACAGCGTCGCCACCGCCGTACGGAAGCAAGTTAAGATATGCACTTCGAGTCATGATTTGATAAAAACGGCAAAAATAAAGTGTGATAATTCAGTTTTGGCCAGACAACAATAGAGCTATTGTTCGAAGTAATAGAAACATATGAAAATTACCATCACACCAGTTAAACGATGGACCAAAATATAAGTAAATCAAATTATAAGATATAGTGATAGACAAAAAATATAAGTAGATGAAAATATAAATTATTGCTTTGGCTGCAGTTACAATAGAAACATCTGAAAATTCTGAGGCGGAGTAGAAAATTTGTTGTTCTTATGAAAAAAAGAATGAGTTGGATGTATCACGAAATTGTAATCAGCGCATTGAAGTCACTCAGTTGAAGGTATGGCTTTAGAAATGAAATGAGTCTTTTGCAGTGATTAGTGCAGAAACATGAAAATGTGTAGCTTAATTGAACCAAAACCACGAATAAACTTCAATTTTGAGTGGTGCAAAAAATCTTATCTTTACCAAATGACGACTATGGAGAACAAGACCGCGATCATTATTTCAAAACAACGCGCTGCAGTTATGTTTTCTGTGTGTTGTTTTGGAATAATATCGAGATATTCAGAGCATGCCTTGAAAATTACTTTTTAGTAATTTATTCCAAAGTAAATTGAACTTCTAAAACATAGTGTAACCTGTGGAAACCACCCAGATTTATTCTCTTGGTTAGAGCACCTTTAATATGCGAGGATAAGAGAAATTTTCTGTTTTTGCTGGGTTGCAGTAACATACATAGATAGATTCAGAAAAAAACTATTATCATTATTAGAGCAATAGAGAATATAACCTCTGTTTGCAGAGCGTTGTTTTGAGTTTTTCAATTCTCTTCCTTTCACTCTCTCATGAAAAAAGATTCTCTCGCTTTCCCTCTCTTTTCTATTGCGTGTCGCGTCATATTTACGTCATTCTAGATGGTCACAAAATATGTGTTGATTCCAATTTTGGATTTTATTGTAAACAGAGCATCCACCAAAAATCAACTGAGCAGAACCAGGATCGAAAGATAAGATGAGGCAGATGGTAGTGTACATGCAGATGGTGGAAACACACGTTAGTTTGATAACCATTATTGATTTTGCTAGAAACGAGGAAAACACATGGGTTCAATTGCTTATAGAAATGTTAGTATAGGTAGATATGAATTCTTAGATGATAAAAAAATGTGTTCATTCCAGCCGAGGTTTTTGTTGTGAACAAAGCACCCTTCACATATAGACTAAGAAGGCCCCGAATCGAAAAACGCTCAAGACGAGTAACAACGGGCATGCAGAGGGTGAAAAACCCAGCCTATGAGCTCACTTACATATAATCATCTAAGTAAACGTAGATTAGATCTTTTAATTTGATTATTTTCTTTTTCCCAACAATATAAAGACAAAATAATGAAAACAAACTTGACTGTTTCAGGGTCAAATATTTTAGACACCAAGAAAATGTTCTCTTTACTTATTAAGAAAAGTGTGTGTGTGTCTATGTAAAGTTTCTACTGTGGACGTTTAGGAATGAGAAGAGAGAAGAAGAAAGAAAAAGTGTCTAGATAAAAACGGAAGGAAAAAATAAGGCACGTGTTTACACATGACGTCACAGAATCACTCTTTCCTCTCTTTCTCTTGTACGTCTTATCAATTGCAGTAATAAAGTCAACTCTCTAAGAGTTTGACAACTCGGGTGAGGCAGAATAAACAGCCAGCAATTGAAATCTAATAACATGATTTTTAGATTGAGGGAGAAGACCGAATCGAAATACATTCATTTTCATGGAGTAAATTTACTGGAATAAGTTAACCATTCATATTTAGTGCATTTTTTTTTATCTTACTTTGATAAGACATATTTTCTTCCTCTTTTATACCTTGTACAATTGTGTAGTAAATTGAATTAATTTCTGAATTCGCCGATTTTGTTTTGAAGAAAACATATTCATTTCTCCTTCTCCCCTGCAGGAAAAGCTATAAGAGGTGGCAGTGGCGGTGGTGGTCTTCGACGTCGTCTTCGTTTTCGACATCGTCATTTTCTTCTTTTCCTAAATAGATAAATAAAAAAAATTTACCTACGTTATTCTGCAGTATTTCTCAATTAATTTTGGTATGTCGGGTTGTGGAGAGATTCTACCGGGGGTTAATGAGTTAGCCCCGATCCGATTGTTTGTTAATATTTTTTAAGCAAAAAACGTGTTAACCAGATTATCGGTCCTAATTTTCTAAAGAAACTAATACTCTCTCTCTCTCTCTCTCTCTCTCACACACACACACACACACACACAACAGTTTTCTGCCGTGTACCATTTTACTTTTCAATCTTTTTTTTTTGGTACAAAACATTCTTCCGTTGTAAAATCTACGATAACCCATGTTATATTCATAAACCGAGTGAGCTTTCCATCCGATGAGCCAGATTTCTTTTCTTCGCTACCAAATAATTTACACTTAATGGATAAAGTTCAACATTAAAGGTGACAGTGGCGTAATTTCCCGACCGGGGAAACATAATTATATCGCTAGTAAGACATTGTAGACGACATTAATTATATTATCTCGTGTGAAGACTGAGATTCAGAAATGGTGGCATAATTCGTATGAGCGAAACGAAGGGTGAGTGGCCTGGTATAGAACAACAGTGAGTAATTATTTGACAAACTCTGGCAGCCATTTTGAATTTTGAGGAAAGACATTCATCATGAAATGACGCCATTGTCCGATTTATGCCATCGTGTCGGCTGCTGGCTCTGTGATTCAATTTATTTGTCATTTCAACGGGCGAATATGAAAACTTTGTGAACGTTTAGTAATCTTTGTAAACTGCTATGAAGCATTTTACTTTAAGCTGACAGACTGCCCATTTGTCGCCTCTTTTGACGAAATGTGTTTTGTGTTATCTGAATCTTGCTGATTGAAAATATTAAAACGTCATGAAATAATTGACAGCGTCATTTGATTCAGACATAATATTTAATAAAGATATTCAATAAGGGTATTCGATAAAGATATTTAATAAAGATTCACTCATTATTTTTATAGAAATTGAAATAATTGCACAATCACTCAACTTTAAAGAGCCCTAGGCCACAATACAGACACATCATACTTCAATTTCGTCTTAAATAGATGAAATGTTGTTAAAGATTAGCGCTACCAACTATACTTTTTTCAAAAAGTCTTCATCATACGTAAAATAAAAATAAAACTGTGAAGTCCGGCCCATGAATTGAAAATGTTAGGGTGATATGTGAAAATATCTGAGTGATATTTACGCAGCATAAATTAAGTTCGGCACATGGCAATAATTGATAATCTACTTATTATAATAGTAATGGTCTGTGAGGCTAGCCTGCTAATTCTCGCTCAATAGTAGTCACCTTATACGCATTACTTGGATTGGTCTGACGTAGTACCACTAGTATGGAGCACCCAGTGACAATCAAACTCACAATAGTCAATTTCAAATCGAGAAGAAACGTACTTAGAAATCATCAATTCTCGGGATTGATTCCATTCCTTATACGAGGATATTTCATTTTTTTGTTAGTGTGTTAAATGTAATTGTTATAGCAGGTAATTGCTCGGGCAATAGAATCAATGACTCCAGTCGGGGTTGTTTATGTTCATTTTGCACTAATGCCCTTGGGAAAGGTATGAATCGATATCCCCTTTCCAGCAATGGGTAAAATAGTAGAGGAAAACAACCCGTTATTCGAAACCAGAGAGTTGAGCCCCCCTAAGGCGGTTTGACCCCCAATTGGACGTTCGCCCGACAGCTCCTGTAGCCAAGCTAATGCCAGATATATCGATTTCTTCTTTTCACTCAGGATTACATCAGCAATACCGTGAGGGGGTCGACTGGGGATCTGAGGATCTCCAAAGGTAGGGACGCTCCTTTGCCTATAGAGACAAAGCGGGGGTCATTCATTATCAAATCGCCCTCGCTGGATGTACCAACTATCGAGCGCTCTTCTGGTGTCCTTCAGATGCTTGGTGTCCTCCATTATCTCTTAAATAAGCTTTGATCTATTCCTATATCATTGCATAAGTTAGTAGTCTTCATTGAAATATTTGTTGGTTCTGGTGATTCCTTTTATACAAATAACCTAACAAGCTTTGTGTCACGCCATTGAGGAGAGAACTGACATTCCCTCCGATTGATTGACTTGTTGAGATGGTAATTAAGTCCATCGGTAAGTTCAGGCTATCAGAACGAGTCTAGATAACACGGAGAAGTCCCAGCTGTAGCGTAGCGGTTATTCAACTAGTTTCGTAGACCATTAACAAGTTCAATCTAATTGATGAACTATACGCGAGCTCGTAACTTTATAACAAACTAAGCTATGAACTATGAGACTTGTGCTAAACTCTAGAAATGCATTTCTTCTTTTTCTTCTTTCGGTCATTATGTTTCTCTCCAGTCTTTCCACTTCTCTCTTCTTTATTTCCTCTTCTTCTCCTCCACCTTCCATATCTTCTTCATCCTTCTCTTTTCCAAATTGTCCCTCCCTTTTTGTTGTCGTCTCAGCTTCCATCGATTTCTTCTTCTTCTTCTTCTTCTTCTTCTTCTTCTTCTTCTTCTTCTTCTTCTTCTTCTTCTTCTTCTTCTTCTTCTCGTATTTTTTCTTCTTTTTTTCCATGGGAACAAAGTTAAGAAGGGATGTAATAAATTCTTCAGAAAATAGCTGCAAATAAGTAAATAAAATAATAAAAAATAGAGCTGCAAAATTCAAGCCGCTGATCGTTATTGTCATTTCGTGCCAATGCCCTTTGAAAAGATACTATTTTGGATTTTCCAGCATTAGGTTCTATCACCGGTCATCTCCATGCAACGATGCACTGCCAAAGTTTCAATCCCTAAAGATGATTGATGGCCCATTCATCCCGAGACTAATAATATTCGACATTTGATGGTTTGGATATGTGCTTGTCTCTGTACGAATCTTTTCGTATATTGAGAGTCTGTACAAGCACCTGTCCGTGTGTCCCGGGTATAAATTTTGTTCGCCTCGAGACACACAGACAGATCTTCTTCGCTTGACCAATCAAAGCTGTTTTCATCCTCCCTTTTTTTTTTGACCAATCAAAGCCGTTTTGATCCTTTCTCTTTTTTCCGACCAATCACATCGCTCGAAGCAACGGAAGTTGAAGCAAGACGGGTGAACAGAAAAAGCCTGGCCATCAGATTAACTGGCTTTAGAGAAATCGATTGATAACGCACCCACCCTACATCCACATACAGTCTCACCAATATTGGCTTCGATGTTCTTTTATCGTGTACTGCTGACTTACAACCGTTTTCAAAGTTTTCCTCTTTGTTCATCACGTTTTGTTCATCATCGTTATCTTTCTTCTCTCGTATTTTCTTCTCTTTCTTTTTCTTTTTTTTTCTTCTTGTTTCTTCTTGTTTTTCTTCTTGTTCTTTATCTAATTGTTGCTCCTCTCCTTCTTCTCCTTCTTCTTCTTTTTCTTCTCCTTTTTCTTCTCCTTCTTCTTCTTCTTCTTCTTCTCCTTCTTCTTCTTCTTCTCCTTCTTCTTCTTCTTCTTCTTCTTCTTCTTCTTCTTCTTCTTCTTCTTCTTCTTCTTCTTCTTCTTCTTTTTCTCCTTCTTCTTCTTCTTCTTCTTCTTTCATGTCCCCTCCTTCCACCTCTCTCTTTTTATACGCCCAATACTTCTTGTTGCTCTTCTTCCAATTCTACTTTTTTTTCATTTCACCTTCATTTTCTTCTTCTTTTGTGTCCACTTTCTTATTGATCTTTTCGCTCTTCGATACTCTCTTTTCTCATCAAACAACCGTAGCCATCAGATATGGTGATGAATTCTATCCTATTATGTATTTGCACGTGTTTGTGCGTTTATGTGTTTCTTTTTATGTCTATGAGTTCGTTTATATGTTTGCGTATTCCAGTGCTCCTGGCTACAACATTTTGTCTACAGACCTGAAAATTGGCATCAGTATCCCACTACACCTCTCCTACAAATATTTTCTCGATTCGGGGAAAAAAGCTTTTTCGGTCTTTTGGGGCCGTTTTCTAGCAATTTTGGTAATGATACTTAAATTCTGGTGAATATAGATGTTTCTAGATGTTTTTTTTTACTACTTCAGTCGTTTCCCAGTGGAAGTCGCAATTGATGTCACGAATAGAATAGGATCTGACCATATTTATTCTCTGATGAATTTTTTTTTACATGACTTCAAATTCTGATGCTGCAGTTGTTCAGTTATTGACTGTGATCACGTGTTCTATTTTCTTTTTCTCAACCCAAAACCAACAAGGCAGTATTTTCTTTATCTTATTCTAACAACCAAAACTGTCAACATAGGTTTCTTCAGCTTTTAATTTGGTCTGGCTGACTCGCTCTGAATGTGCGTATAATGTGTACAGGCTGTACCAGTGAAGCTAGAGGGCTGGAATCAAACATTAACTCCTGATCGTGTCTAGAAAAACTCTTTTTTTTTTTTGCTTTTTAAAAATAGATTTTTAGTTGAGAGATTAAATTTGCAATGTAATTTTTGGTAAATTGGTCACACAATTTGTGTCCAGTTGCATTCAGACGTGCTTTTTGAAAAATCAGACTTTTTCAATGATTACCTCCCAACAAACGGTGAGTAACTTATTTATTGATCACCCTTTTCCCAATTTTCAATTGATCACCCCAACACGGCATACTGCCAAAAGTTGGTCACTTGATGGTTTCTATTCAGTGATTTACCAGACCTGTTTTCTTTTCTACTTTTTCTTTATGATATACGTCTTGAAGAAGGATTCCTCTCCGTCCTTTCTATAAAGTAACTCTTTCTAAGTACAGTATAAATTAACTAGATTTCTCAGCCTCCACAGAAGATAACAAACACAATGGATTCATATGGTTTGAACTCATGACTGTTCGGAAAGTAGCCAACCATTCAATATTGACACAAAACTAGCCAACCTCACACACTTAGTATCCATTCCTCTTTACAGAACAGTCTTCGAAGTTATCTTTCGGGATTGCTATCGTCATGATCTCCTTAATCTCATCCACAGTCTCGAGTCTCTTTGAGAAAAGTCAGAGGGAGCCATATTTGGGCTGCAAGGGGCCTAAAGTCCTGGTCGATGCGATATTTTGTCAGAAAAAGCCCCACGTTAAGAATAGGCAGGCTCGATCATTGTGAATGCTACAGTCACACAGTACACAAGCTCACAACTAAGTCTCTCACTGACGACGTTAGGCTCTACCGGAGATTTTCTGTTCACACCTCCACATTAAGGCCTTTCTGATTGATTGCCAAGTAACATCAAGGTTTCGCAACCGGTTCTCAAGATATTTAAGATGATTGGATACTTTCTGGACAGACTTCTAATCTAAAAACATAATCTGGCTGGCTGGCTGGCTATGTACGCATCACATGTACAGGCTGCACCAATGAAAGTAGAGGACTGAATATTTTAACATTTTCTCTTTATTATGTACAGAAAACGTTTTGTTTTTTCTTCAATCCCCCCCTCCCCCGCAGTAAGGTTTTTAATGGAGGGAGGGTTTCGATTTGCAATGTAATTTTACGCAAAATTGATGTCTTAGAGTGTGTCCAGCAGGATTTACTTTTGTTCTTCGGAAAATTCCGACTTTTTTTTTAGTTATCGTTGCCAAACAAAAGACAGGAGAAGTAACTTATTCATTGATCACCCCTCTTCATTTTTAATAAATCATCTTAACACGACCTGCTGCCAAAGATGATGGATTCTATTTGGTGACTAACCCGATCTAAAAGTTAATTAAACATTGGTTAAAAAAAATTTTGATGAACATCAACAGATCTCTCGTAATTATGAGATAATTCTCTCCGATTGAAAATTGTCTACACTTCATAAGTTTAATAGTTTCTAAGGTTTTAAGTTAATTAGAAAAATTTTCACTATAAAAAAATATTCTAATAAGCATCATCTGATGAATTACTAATAACTTTATGATAATTCTCGTGTGGATTATATCCAATTAATTTATCAACTTAGTGTGCGTGAATTCTCCTCGATTAGAAAAATGAACAAAATTCTTTTGACTTCTTATTGACTTCTTTACAAAGCTCTTTCCCTTCAACATTTTGAATGTTAACACTAACATATAAACGTTTGTTTGCTTGTTTGTGTATGTGTGTGTGTGTGCGTGTGTGTGCGTGTGCGCCTTTCATTCCTAAATACCTTCTTTGTTTTATTTTATTGGTAGTATTATTACTATTTTTCCTAACGACTTATTGTTCAACGACTTTCCAAGCTTTAGATATTGAAAAAAAGGAAAAACTGGGGCCTTCAATTCTAACTCTCTTTTAGAGGAGGTCCAGGATAATTCTTTGAAAGAACACGAAACCAGAACAATTGCCCTGTCTTGTAAATTAATATATAAGTACTTAGAGGGTCGAGATGAAAAGGTAGAAAGTGACCCAACTAGTTTAAAAGTGCCAACAAGAAGTCAGACTTCATTCCTCAATGACGGATGAATACCTTTTCTGAAACTTATTTTCCATTTTCATTTTTTTTTTTTGTCATTGTATTACGTTTCTAAATGGTAACTTGTTTTTCAACAAAGGAAGCCGTGTCTTTCATTCATAAATTTTCATTTGTAGTATCATTACTATTTTTTCTGAATAACTTATTGTTTATTGTTCAACCGTAAAACTGCATTTTCAAAACATATAATTACGCTCTTTGAAGGATTGAAATATTGATCACTATCACCATATTTAGAACAACCACTAAAAGCCGTATATATATATATATATATATATATATATATATATATATATATATATATGTGTGTGTGTGTGTGTGTGTGTGTGTATGTGTGTGTGTGTGTGTGTGTGATGTAATCGAAATAAATGGTGATGATTCTGATGGTGTGAAAAGTGAAAAAAATTGAAGAGAAGCGATGTTACACCTCAAAAGTATTTTATTGTCAGGTGGACACGCTTAATGCATTTCGTTGGTTCACAGCAACTTTTTCAAAAGACTACGATGTAAAAAAAAACTTTTGCTAGCTAATGTGTAGCTGCTTACACGTTTAAGGGAAGAAATGAAATGGAGAATCATGGTATGTGTAGTGGGTAAATTCTGGTTGCTTGATATGAGAAATGAGGGTTCATACAGGTGCCAGCAATTAAAAGAAGGTTAAGTAATAGGAGTAAATCTACGAATCTTCTTTTCATCATTGCAGGTGTTAGATGGAAAGGAGATAGTGCAGATCGTTGCATGGTATTGTATGTAAAAAAAAGCTTCGGTGTGGAGGATTTGTATTGTCGTTTGCTTACCAAATCCTGAATCTACCATTAACGCAATACCATGTCACGATTGCGAAGATATTTACATCAGAAACCATTGAAGAAAAACTATAATAGCTGAAACAAACCCTAAAACGAAATGAAAAGACCAACGCCTTAGTCAAAGACAGAAATACATACAACCATAATTTTAACCTTCTCTAAGCCCACCTAAACAAAAACATGTGTCGGGGTAGCCCTTATATTTGACTTCAACACGGTCACTCAAAGGTACGGACATTTTCAAATAACTCATACTTTAAATGCACTAATTGCGAGCCAAAACCACATCAAAACAGCTCACAGCAAGATAAGAATGCAAGGTATAGGAATATACACACTAGACCCTTTATGAAACAATAAGAATACATGCAGATCTTTTTAGGAAAACGCTCACTACACATGCACTTACATACACATACTTATACCCTTAACCCCCCCTAATCAAGGCATTAACACAGATTTCACCTACAAGTCAATGAAAAAATATAAAATAACAAATAAAACAACAAACTGAATTCCTCGTCAATTCCTTCCACACACTCATTAGAGCCTAATTCTATTTCCACTATCTCCCTTTTTCCATCAATATCCCCTTTGCAGTGATAAGGAGAATACTTATAGATTGACTCCTTTCAATTGACCCTCTTTTTATCGCTGACAATGCATGAATTCCCCTTCCTTTCATCTCCTAATAAACGATCACAATACACCACAAGACATACCGTCATTCCTCATTTCATTTCTTCCTTGAAATATATAAACAGCTATACATTGGCCTGCAACAGTTTTCCTGTATAGCTACATGTGCTTTTAAAAAAGTAGGTGTGGACCAACGAAATGCATCAAGCCTAACCTCATAACAATATAAAAGATCCTTGGCATATAAAACTTGATTTTTTTTCTTATTTCTTTTCGCTTTCCTCATTGTCGAAGTTGCCATCATATATTTATATAGTTTAGACAACTTTACAGCTTTAAATATTCGATATTAAAGAAGAAATTCAAAATTTATGTCATTCCAGTCAATCATTTCATAATATCTGTTAATACACTTTTATGTAAGTTTTCCAGTGTTTTTATATAGCTTTCCACAGTATTAAATATCATTGCAATATGTGTGATTTTTTCTAGTTGGATTCATCAGTTGTGTAACATATGATTGTTTTTGAAATTTGAAAACAAAAAATCATTGTATGGTCGTGTCATAATTCAAGTAATTTGTAATTGTCTAAAGGTTATTATCATAATGTATGTTATTTTATGCAACACATCATATATTTTTTTAAAGAAAGGACTTTCTCACGTAGGTTACACAAAAAACGTTTTTGATGATGAGGGATCAGTAAGAATAACAACGGAAATGATTAGATATACAAACACACACACACACACACACATACACACACATCTATATATATATATATATATATATATATATATATATATATATATATATATATATATACGCACATACTGACGCACGCATGCACACTCTTATCCATATATTACTCTTTTATTTATCTATACATCTATCCTAAACTTTTCATATCTATCTATCTGTGTGCAATTTCTTTAGCCTCCGAGTACATCGATCAGTATAAGTTAGCTATATAAATAAAGGAAAACATGTAACATATGTCTACGCCACGTTCTTGTCAGATGGATCGGCCGAAACATTGCAATAACAATATAAACAACAATTAAATCTTGTAGTAATAATGATAAGAGTCCAAATAACTGCTGGAAAGAGACTTTCTTCTTTCCATACAGATTTGAACCCCAAGGAAGGACGTGGAATGGAACGGCAGAAATATTGCGTTCACAACAAAAGCGTCAAGAAGAATGAGATCTGTAATCGGAACATTTCTTTGAAAGAGACACGGATTAGTACGTTCGATGAAGACTTGAGAATAGATCGGCCGAAATATTGCAATAATAACAGAAGCAACAAGAACTCTCGGAAAGATAATGAGTCATCCAAAAATTACACAATGGAATCGTTTCAATGGGTTTTTTTTAATTAGAAACAGACAACAAAAACTGACATCAAAACTGTCAACATAGGTTTCTTCAATTTTCATGTTGATCTGGCTGGCAATTTATGGATGTACCACGCTTTCAGACCATTCTGATGTATCTAGGGAGCTGAGAATCTACACATGTACTCTTTACTATGTCGATAAAAAAAACCCTCTTTTGACTAAAGTAAATAAAATGCACAATTTATTCATTAATCTCCAATTTACCCAAATTTCATATTGATCAACCCCAACAATGCATACTGCCAAAAAATATTGGTCATGTGACGGTTGCTATCAAGTGACTAACCAGAGCTGATTTTAATGAATTTGCTTCCAATCTAAACAACAACTGTTTCATATTCACCGAGCCACAAGAGAGCCGGTAGAGGTATGAAGATTGTATTATGCCATTATTCTGAGTAAAAAGGGGTCTACTTGCTTTGAAAATTATGATTCCGTCTTTTAACTGACCTTGAACACTGACTTATGGACTAAAGGGAAATGAGCAACCATTTTAGTCACAAGATGGGCTTTCAGCTTAACGGGGCACAATATTACAATCGTGAGAGCCCCGAAGGAAAACTAACCTCACTACAATAGTAATGGTTTGTGAGACTAAAATACAACCTCACACTATCACACCCCTTCAAATGTGTGCAGGAACAGAAAATCTAAGACACAAAGTCACATGAGCATACCTGGAAGGACTCATGATATCACATGACTTGCAGCCGTTTCAGCTGCATGACACCCAACAATCCAAAATAAGCGTTAAACTGGCCAGCATACTTCAAACGCTCACATGAGTTTACATAAGCTCATGCGAAGTAATAGTGACGTCTTCCTGTCTTCTCTCACTGACCATTTCTTAACGATAGGGTGCTCATTATTGTATACATCACATACATCATATTCAATGAACTCAACTAAGTCTGATCCAATAACAATAACTTCGGGCATTAAGTGAAAATCAAATTCACTCCAGTAGTACTTTACTGGCGTATTGGAAGTAGGAAAATTATGTTGCACCAATATTGCGAGTGACTAAGACCTACCTGCCTTGGAAATTCATCATTTGAAATTCACTGATCGAACACTGATCAATGTTGTTGGTGTCGTATACGCAACTACCTCAAACACTCAACAAACCATTCCAATCATCTATTAAAATATCAACATAAAGACTGGCTACTTCAGGGCCAAACTGCACTCTGAATGCAACTTTTCCAGCCCACATACCGAATTTTTCTGAAAGAACCCAAAACCAATAAACAAAATTTCCCTACAATTCGAGGGGAGTGCGTGTGTGCAAAATTTGAAGTTTTCATTTTGGACGGTTTGGACCAAGAAGAGTCCTAGCACAATAAAAAAAAACACAAGAGAGAACGAATTATTGTGAGGATTAGAGAAAAAATAAAAAATGATAAGTTCTAATAAAAGAATCTGTTTAGCGACACCAGATAAATCAATCTAACGTCCATAGCTTTCCATTTTCTATCTCACTCTTTCTCCTTTTTCTCTTTTTTCTCTACCTCTCACATTTTTCTTTCTTTCTCTCTTTCTTTTCTTCACTCTTTTTTTCTCTCATTCCCTCCTCCTTTCTTTGTTTCTTCCTTTCGTTGATTGATTTTTCTAGCAATAGAATACCTCTCATTTTTTTCTTCTCTCTCTAACCGCCATTATAAACTTTCACTTTTTTGCCTTGATCAGAAAACCTGGTCTTATCATTATTGTTAGGTAAGGAAAATAAAGTCAACTCAGCAGGAGTTTGACAATAACAATTACGACAATAGCCCAAGATTTTGCCAGTCTCTCCACCCTCAATTCTACATCTATTTACTCCCCACAGTCTCACCCTCCCTTTCTTTCTCTTTCAATCATTCATTTATACGACACTCTCCTTGTCACTCTCTCTCTCTCTCTCTCTCTCTCTCTCTCTCTCTCTCTCTCTCTGTGCACTGAGTGGCACGGCTTTAGATTAACAGTGGGACTTACTCCAACTGGACAAAGGATCAAGACGATTCAATCGGGTATTGGCTCAGTTGCCATAGCAACATCCGGAAGCAATCAGACTTAAGCCATTCTTTGGTCAAGAATTGAGACATCAAACCTAATTAGACACAATCTGATCAACTGAACGCAAATGAAAGCATTGCAAAATAGTTGAAAGGGAACTGTCGTGGCTCATCTAATAAAATTGTTTGTCTTGACCAACCATTCTCGATCTTTTTCTGCTACATAAGAACTCTTCATCACCGTCAAACAGAAGTACAACGCTAGCAGATAGACAGAAATTAATTCGTCATAATCCCAGTCTATGGCCCCCTTTTAATGTACTGGGGACCCAAGGGGTCCTTTAGTTTGTGTCCAGCAATTTATTTATGGTTCAAGGTACCAGGTCATTGCACAAAAAATTAGTTTTCACCATCAGCTTCAAAGCAGTACATCTTAGCTAAAAAAAAAAATAATAGAGATGATAATCTTCAGAATCTGCATAATTCTGCCAACTAGAAACTAGTAAAAGAAATATTTATTCAAAAAGCATAAAATTCTGGCTCCTGGAACCAATGAAATTTTCGAAGGCATTTTGAGCTACTGCCTTACAGGAAGTGGTCAAAATGCTTGAAAAGGTAGTAGTGGGCCGAAAAAAAGTCTGATTAGTAAGCTGAGTGAAATAAAACTTGGTAACCTGGCTCGTTTAATTACTGCAGAGGAATTCATGCGACATGTCGAGATTTTTTGCTTTTCCAATTTGGTGCATAAGTCGAACTATTGTTAAATGATCAACGGTTAGTTCGTCTGCGACCTCTCGACTTGTTTTCCATTGGTCTGCCTTAATAATGGCCTTCACTCTGATGTCGTCAATCACAAAAGGATGTTAACATCTTCAATGCCCTCATCTCGGAATTCAGAGATCCAATATTAAGCTGTATGTTCGTCGACCGTCCCCTTGCCGAATGCTTGGTTGATATTAAAAACATTTTCTGCAGAT
Source organism: Thysanoteuthis rhombus (assembly GCA_963457665.1). Lineage (NCBI taxonomy): Eukaryota > Metazoa > Mollusca > Cephalopoda > Oegopsida > Thysanoteuthidae > Thysanoteuthis > Thysanoteuthis major. The sequence continues at coordinate 66,049,065 of OY735210.1, read as the reverse complement.
TTACGTTCCATCATACAACAAAACTCGAATTTGGGCTTTTTACCCACCTTTGATTTGACGGCTTCAAATGAACCAGAGTGAATACCGAAATGAAAATATTCTGCACAAATAAATAGCGAAAAATTTACGCTTTCTAATAGTATGTTAGATGAATATAATTAAATGAGTTGATACCAATAATAAGCATCAAATTTTAAAATAACCAAAAACTGCAATTAATTTTTCGCCCACCAAATACATCGTTAGTATTTCCATCAAAGTCACTACATTTGCCTGCTAGATATGCTTGATTTTCAGGGTAACAGAAACATATCTAGGCGGCGAGAGATTCATAATTTCCCTTGGAATGTATCCATCTGATTTTCAAATCAAGAAACAAGACGCTTTAAGTTTATGTTGACCCAGACAATTCTTCAACATTTCTTTCTCGTCCAACCATTTCTCCTTTATAAATATTCATAACTTGCAATCTATAAGTCGCTTCGGGCTGTCTGCGAATAATTCACGACTAATCAATTTTTTAAATTTATTTTCTTAAACTTTCTATGATCTACTCGTCAGCATTTTCCCTCTCCACCCATCACTATCTACGTTTTTATTAAAAAGAAAATTCACAGTATAAATATATATATATATATATATATATATATATATATATATATATATATATATATATATATATATATATATATTAGAGGCTACAGTAAACTAGAAAATGTGGTGAATATGATGATTTTCAAGAAAGAACTACCCAAATCATCATCTGAATTCTTCATAGGACAAAATTTGTCATAAAAATAATTCTGTGTCAGAATATTGTTATTAGATCAATAGACCTTTTCAGAACAGCATCTTCATCTTTTTTTGTTTATTCACAAAATTGAGACTAGTATCCTCATTTTTCTTGTTTTTACGACCACATTTGGACAAGCATCCAAATTTTTATTGTTTTTACAGCAGTATATTAGCGGCTGTCTCACACGGCTGTCATAATCTGCCTTCCTTTGAAAAATACCCTTAATTAACCACTGACAATAAAGTTGGAAAGTCCATGTCGGTCCGTCTGTCGACACAATATCTCCAAAAGTTCTTGGTGAATTCTGATGAAATTTTGTGGAAGTGTTGGGAATGGGGTAAGAAAGAATTAGTTACATTTATCGGTGGATTCAGGATTTTTTTTGGTTGTGAAAAACTGGCAATTATAAGCAATCCGTTTGTTGGTGTACATTTTGTTTGTAATTCAAAATTGAATAAGTTCTTTCATTCAAATTTATTTCAATGAAATTTTATGTGAAGATTGGGAACGTATGAAGAAGTTGGCATAGTGAGTTATGGGTGATCTGATTGTTTATTTACGTTGCATAAGCAAAAATATTTATTTGTTCTAAAAACCATGTTCTTGGTTTCAATTGGTTAATTTTTTTTTATTTCTGGGCCAATTTTGCTGAAATCCAGTTAGCATGCTGGGGAAGCCCACGTAATCAAAAAATGATTTGTGATAGCAGATTCAATTTCAAACTGAATAAATTCTCCAATTGAAAATTGCGTAACTACTTTATTTCTAAACATATTTCAATGATTTTTTTTCCAATGAAGATAGTCCAGTGTACTAAAGCTTTGCTATAGTGGGTTATGGGCGATCCAGCTTTTTGCCTACGTTTCATAATTTTTCTTCTTTTTTTTAATTCTTGGTTATTTCTGCTGAAACCAGAATTAGGAAATGGTTTGTTCACATTTTATACGTAATTCACTATTTAATTTGAATTGAATTTTAAATTGATTTATAATTTAATTAATTTTGATTTGATTTGAAATCAAATAACATATTTCAATGAAAAGATTAGGGAAGGTATGCAAATATTTGAATGGTCAAGTTTTATAATAAAAAAAAACGTTTTTTTTACAGAATATTTTTTTTCACTGAATTCGATGAAAAAGTCCCGAAATGCAAAGCGCGTAGCAGACACTGTCATCGTCACCAATTTTGAAATAATTTTCCATACATACATCGTAAAACGATTTAGGAATTTCCATAACGAGTGAATACAAGTGGGCGATGAAAAAGACGATAGATAGAGACAATATGGTAATCAAAATAAGTTTTCAATCGAACATCTTTATACTTTCGAGATTTTTTTTCACCTAATTCTGTCTTTTTTTTTTTCAAGTTCATAGTTGAAAAAATGAACTAACATCACCTGCTGATGGTGTCTTACCATACAGGTGGTACCAATGCAACTCGACGAATGGAATTGACTACAAAAGACTTTTTTTTTGTTTTTTGAAAATTCCCCCCTTGATGGATTTTCAATGTATGTTTGGGAGGGATCAATTTACAATGTAAGTTTAGGCTACATTGATCCTTTAGTTTGTGTTCACTTACTTGTTTTTGAAAATTCAGACCTTTTTTTTTTTTTTTGGTGATAACTTCCCAAGATTGAGTTTCTCAAAGGGCAAGGGTTTGGGACTGCACGAATCTTCGAAATGACAAAAGACTCAAATATTAGTGCATATATATATATATATATATATATATATATATATATATATATATATATATATATATATATATATATATATATATGAATCGTTAATCCAGTTCCTTCCTAATTAGCAAAATCTGGCATTACCTTATTATCTCCTCAAATCCGAACAAAAAAGACGTTGATCTGATGTCGAAAACGACAGTCAAGAAAAGAAGAAACAGATCTCGTTCGTCACTCAATAGAGCCTATCACGTGAACAATGTATTTTGGCAGTGTGCCCTGCGCTAGGGATGATCAAGCAAACAATTTAGAAAAAAGGGTGATCAATCTATAACTTACATTTCTTGCCTTCTGTTGGGTGGTGATGACTAAAAAATTCCTAATTTTCAAAAAACAAACCTGAATGCTGCTGGTCATAAACTTTTGGCAAAAACTAACATTGCAAATTGATCCCCCCATCCCAAATAAAAATACCTACTCGTATGGGGGCGGGGGGGGGTTGAATAACAAAAAACGGTATTTCTAGACATAACAAATGTTGAAAGTTTCAGCCCTCAAACTCCATTGATGTTGTCCGTACGTGTGATGCAGACAGCGTTGTAAATTGAGCGCTTTTCGGTCTAAATTTCGAGCATTTCTTGTTTTGGCAATGCGAATTCGCAAAATTAGCGTGGGCTCATGGGCTATCTTTCATCATTGTTAACGTCTCTTTTGTATGTTTTGACCATTCGGGGATTATTTCTATACATAATTTTTTTAGCTTTTTCAGCACCTATTAGCGGTCAAACAAGCGCAAAAATATTTTCTTGATTGGTAGCACTGGGTACATACATCCGTAGATAGCAGATCAACTGGGGCCAACATGGAAACTTATTATGACAGTTTCAATGACAGTTCTGGTTGACGGTTTCTATCGAGTGCCAATCACTTCCCACTTGCGCACGAGAGACTTTTTATGGTTAACAACTTTCTTGTATCTCTTCCAATTCTTGTTGATTTTCTCATTCTTGATCGTTTTACTGATTTTTGTTCCGTCAATCCTATTTTTTGAATTAAATTTTAATTGAAAGATGAACGGAATATAATCAAAGAAGGACTAGAAATAAACCAGTAATTAATTTTATCCAAACTCGTTATGCAAGTCTTGTGTAATAACAGGATTATCTCCCCTTGGATAACGTTACAGGAATTATTGAGGGAACAGAAAACAAAGACGCTACAAAATCGAACGCTTTGTCTTTTGTTTTAATTTTTGTTACCTGAGCATTCATCTCGTTTTCTCACAGTTTTCCTTCTATTCACTCACTTCCTTTCACTTTTCTCTTCTGCCTGAATTCTTTCTCAATTTTTTTCTTTATTTCTATTATAGTTTTTCTCTTTTTCTTTATTTCTTTTCTTTTTTCTTATCGTAGTTTTATTTCCCCTTTTTCTCTCTTCCTATTGTAGTTTCTTTACATCATTATACCCATTCTTTCTTTCATTTCATTCTTCTTCTTCTTCTTCTTCTTCTTCTTCTTCTTCTTCTTCTTCTTCTTCTTCTTCTACTTCTTCTTCTTCTTCTTCTTCTTCTTACTATTATTATTATCATTATTATTATTATTATTATTATTATTATTATTATTAAACCCTTTCCTTTCCCTAAATTCTTTCTACTTCTACTCGCCCTTCATTCGTCCTTTCATTTGCTTCTCCTACAATTTCCAAATTTTCTTCCTCCTTCGTTTTTCATATTCTCCTTCTGCCTACTTTTTTCTACTTTAACTTTCTTCCTTCGCCAGCATCATTCTTATTTCCTTTTCCTACTGCATTTTTTTTCAGTTTTTTTGTGCGCTGTCTTTCTCATAATCTCCATTGCTTTAATTTGATTGTATTTTTTTTCTAATTATATTTTCTTCCCCATTTATGTCTTCTCCTAAACTGTTTTTTTTTTTCACTTTCTCTTCCAGCAACCAGCCTCGTTTTGATCTTCTTTGTTATTCATTTTTTAAATTTTCTCTTCATTCAATCCTCCTTCCACGTTCTGAGTTATTCTCACTCTCTTTCGCTAATACCCTCCATAAAATCAAAAACAAAAATATTCCTCTTTCTTTCCTTCCATTTCTTTTTCTTTTTTTTCTTTTTCCTTTCTTCTACCTATTTCCCCACCCATTCTTCCTTTCTCTTTTCTTTCTCTTTTTCTTTCTCTTTTTCTATCACCACTTTCTTCCTTTTTATGCTTTTTTTAATTTTTTTTTTCAAATTTGTTTTTCTTTCATCCTGCTTCCACGCAGAGATTTTTTCTCCAATTTGCCAACCCGAAAAGAAAAAATGTAAAAAATAGAAAAGGACCCCCCCTACCTTAAGTAAGATGGCTGCAGTGTTAGCTTTCAATCTGAACGCTTCTGTGTCGTCTGCCACTTCTTCAGATCCCTTTTCACTTCAGTTCAAGTGAATTACACACAAGATGTCGTTAAAGCCCGCACTTCAAGTTCCCTCATAATATCAAAACGACTGCTATCAACACATCTTTATAACCTCCATATCTGCCGATCTGTTCAGGATTTTAATGGAATGGGACCTCTCTATCAAATCTATCCAATAACTCTAACCCGAAAATTATAGATAACTAACATAGTGCCCGTCAAAATCACAGAATTCTTTATGTATAGATTGATACTTCTGTCTCCAATCAGAGTATCTGCTTGATCTGCCAAGGATTAAAGTGTCACTACTCGGTCCTCTGCCTTGGATCAATGTGTAGTGTTTGTGCACTCAAATGGAAGTTACTGAGAAATAAACTAAGAAACGAAAAGAAAAAGTCTCGCTGTTCATTATATAGATCAGTTATCGTCAGTTATCGTGTGTGGCGTATGAACTGACCTTGAAATATTTACATCAAGATATGAGTTTATGTACTTAGTAACCAGACCCTGACTTAACACAGCACTGAACGATAATACCTACGAAATATCTAGTATTCGTTGTTTAATTAATTTATTTAACAGTTCGTGATAAAATGGTGAATCACCGTTATCATCATCATCATCATCAGCCTTTTTAAGTCCGTCGTTGGACATCGATCCGCCAGACCTCGATAGGGACGTCTGACCTTGTCTAAATCTTCACATCTTCTTCGGGTCAAACTTGGCATATAATCTTTGTGGATTCACGGTATGATTGCACTGGTTTCCTATCCATTGCTATGTGAGTTTTCTAATAGCTTATATGATATCTCTTTTCTCTCCTTTGAAACTCTGTACTATGTTGTGGTCTGTCCATGTGATGTGTTTAGCATGAGCCTTTCTTGGGTGCGTTGTATAGTTCTTAGTCCGATGTCCAGTCTTATAGTTAGGGTCCATGAGTAAGCTCCTGCGATGATTTCTGGGAAGACGTATTGGTTGAATACCCTTCTTTTCAAAACTAATGAGATCTTTTTGTTCTTGAATGTTGAGCTCGCTCTGCCAAAAGCTTGCCATTCCAGGGTGATTCTTCATTTGTTTTCGTTTTCTTTTAAAGCTTTCATGGAGATGATGGAATCAAAACTAAATCTCACGCCATTTTTTTCCCTTTAGAAATGGCACGAAGAGATGCGAACGACTCATGGGAAAACAGTTTTTTTTTTAAAGGGCTGTAGAATGGATCGGCTGAAACGTTGGGATCAAATTCTAGAAAATAGATAATTTCAAATCTTTAGTTGATATCAAGTTGAAGCTGCGTAATACTCATTATGGAAGTGTAGAGTGACATAACGGTTACTACCACAGAGTCAGCGAAGCGAGTTCAAGTTTTGGCCGAGGCTGCTTGCATTTGTATTGCAATAATAACCTCGAGAAAGGCATGAATCCACACATCTGCAATCATTGGTGAATAGCAGGTCGGTTACAACCCTTTAGTCCTGTTATATAATCCATTTAAGACTGGGATTCCTAACCTTTTCCGTCCTGTTTACCCCTAGTAAAGTAAATTTACCCCCTCCTGCTTTGTTCAGTAATTTGTGTTTACACTCCTAAAAAAAAGTAAATGTCAAAGAGGGAATTCTAAAAAAATGTTTTGTTTTTTTTAAAAAAAAACATAACAAAATCATTCATTAATTTTAATTACTAAAAAAAGGAGTCGACATCCTGAGAAACAAAATTGATCCTCTGTTTAGGCAACATTTACTCCCCTGGGGTAAATTTACCCCAGGTTGGGAACCCCTGATCGAAGAGAAGGTTACTCAGACAGAAAACGAAAGCTTGCACGTGGTGCTTGCAACTCCATCCAGTGATACTTACTGACTGAAAGGCAAAAAACGGCCCTATACTCCACATGGTGTCTACAGATGTTAATAACAAATACATATTATACAAGCTCGTATAAAATAAGATATTATCATTTTTGGAATAGAAACGTTGATATAAAAAAAAACGCGTATCAATAATCAATAATACAAAAATATTCTATAACAAGGTCTGGTTAGTCACTCTTTAGAAACTGTCATGCAACCAACGTCTTTTAGCTGCACGCTGTGTTGAGAGTGATCAATTTAAAAATTGGAAAAAGGGGTTAGTTACTCTCTAGCTCTCGCTTCTTGTTGGGCGGTGATCGCTTAAAAAGTCGAAATTTTCAAAAACCGAGCGTGAATACTGTCAGACACAAACCAAGAGGGACTATAAATTTACATTGAAAACTGAATACCTCCAAACAATTTTAGGGGGATTTAAAAAAAAAAAAAAAAAACGTTTTCTCTCTAGACATAATAAGGAGGAAATGTTTAAATTTTCATCTCTCCTGCTCCATTGGTGTAGCTTATTTGCGTGATACGTATACACATAGCAAAAAAGCCAGATCAACATAAAACCGAAGAACCCTGTGTTGACAGTTATGCTTGACGGTTTCCAGAGAAAAGAACGAAGATTGGAAAGGGAGCAGATGCTACAGTATTTGTATAATTATGTATCATAGATATTGATAAAATAAAAAAAACTTCTTTCTAAAGGCCAGATCCAACACATATACGTACTAATCGACACGTGCCTTAGCCATTTTGTCACGTGCAAAATCCATTGACAAAAAACATCTTTGAACGTTTCGACTCGCACTGATGCTTACGTTTACATAAACACGCGTATCCGCGTCAACTAATGGGTTGTTGCTGGTTTTGTCTTTGGCTTCGTGAACAAAGATCTAAGGGTGCGTTCCACCAGTCGATGACCTCTCAACACCTGGAACGGCAGAGATGTCTTTTTCGATGACTAAGCGGAAACTTAAGAGTTATTATGAAATGAAAATAATATGGCAGAATCTGTACCCAAGAACTGTGAACGGTGTGCATATGTGTGTGTGTATGTGTGTGTTTGTGTGTGTGCACATATATGTGTGTGACAATGAAGGTAGACGATTCGGGAACCAGGTTTTTCTCTAAGATAATCCTTTATTCTCGTTTCCTGAAAAAACATTTCCAAACAGGCATAAATGCATATACATTTTCTTTTGTATCTTTATTTCTGTTTGTTCGAAAACACTTCATGGCAAATTGCACTGAGAGACAAACACTACGCTACGGTTGGCGTTTTTGATACAGAAATTATTTTTATTATCATGTGATAGCTTGGTAGAAATTATGATAATGTTCGGGAATGATGTAATAAAACAATTACCAATAGTCCCTCTATATCTAGAATGGTTGAGATGTCATTGTTGGCACTTATTACCAGTGGAAGATTAGTAGTCTGAAATTCATGGTTGTCCCCTAAAATCCATTCCGGACAAGGTAGTCCAAGAATATATTTGAAGTCTAGTGATCGGAGATCTGTTGCCCAGAAGATACCTCCCCATTACATCAAGAGAGTAAGAATCTATAGTATATCCTGATATCAGCAACAATAGCAGAGGAAACCACGTATGTTGAATTTTCTTTTCTAGTTGATATAGGGCGTATGCAAAAATTATGATATTTTAAAGTAAAATAACTCTAAAGAAACATTGGAGTGATTTGCTTTTAGACCTAGCTGAAAATACACGTTGTATTTGTTTGCATACACCCTGAATATCGTGTTTGCTTTCCTTGCTGAAATCTGACATTTCTTATGGTACTCCCTAATAAAATATCTTATTTATCAAAACGTTTTACTGTTCCAAGAATATTACTTAAAATCAAAGAGCGTAAGTTTAACGTTCATGCTACCCATTGCAATGTGATCCTGAAAACCATGGTTGGTGATTTAATGATTTTCTAATGCCCCAAAACGCACTTCTTTGTGAGAGATAGTGTAAACTATGAAACATAATAATTGGATACGAACTGTGAAGCAATATTTGTTAACCGGAACTTTAGTAAACAGGAATTTGAGACTTTGAGTCATGTTCTGTATCGGGAAGTATATGGATTTCACCAATCTAATCATCATCATCATCATCAGCATCAGTCTTTTAGCGTCCGTCGTTGGACATAAACCTTCCCCAGGATTTGCCACACTTCTCTATCATGGGCGTCACCGAGCTAGTACTTCCTGAACTTGTCCAGCTCATCTCTCCATCTAACATTTTGCCGGCCTCGGTTGCGCATATGGTCTCGGGGAATCCATGTTGTGAGTCGTGATGTCCATCGATTGTCAGCCATTCTTGCAACATGGCAAGCCCACCGCCATTTGAGATTTTTTATGGATTCTATGATGTCTCTTGCTCTTGTCTTTTCCCGGATGTGCTGTGCTGTTTTGTGGTCTCTCCATGTGAGGCCCAGCATTATTCTTTCATGTGCACGTTGCATGGTTCTCAGCTTACGGATAGGGGTAGTAAATGAATAATCTCACTGAGAACAGCACAGGCATACCTTGCCACAGTAGTTGCCAGAGAAGGTTTTAGAATGAAAAATTATATTGGTCAAACTTGTCGAATGTGCTCTCCATTAAGGTTTTTTTCATTACATCAACGCTTCCTTCACGGTTTTTACACATACCTTTTTATTTCATCTATCTCACTTGATAATTCGTTTATAATGTTCCCAACACATTATGACTCTTAACTAAATTCCAAATACTTATTAATAACATTTACGATAAAATTGAAAACATCTTGCTTAATTACATGACACGAATGCTGTTCGGTTACTAATTGTTTATATGTCTACTTCCCCCCAGTACGCTTTTGTCTTACATTTCCATTCGAATTTGTGTTTTCTATTTGAGTGTGTAAACATTGGAATAATTCCATAAACAAGGCCAAAATCCAATGGTTACATAATACGTAGGAAGGTTTCCCTAGAAAATATAATTTTTTAAAAAGGTAATTGAAGTTTGGTGTAGACTATTTTCATTCCTCTGTCAATAACAATGATAAACTAGTATTTGTGGATTGTTCTGATATTTTGACATTCATTGATACGTTCTTGCAATGCCGTTTCTGTTCATTCTACTGAACTAGAGTATTTGATATAAACCAGTATAAATCAATGCATTATACGAATCAGGAGGAGGGGTTAATTATTCCTATATCGTGTGAGGGAAAATGGTAATGATAGTTGGTTCCGGGCATCGAAAAGATGGTACTGATTGCTGAAGACAAAGGAATCTGCCCAACGTGTTTGAGTTTACCGACATAGGCCAACGTCATGACATGCGTGAAAGAAGGTAGTCGACAGTTGCCATGATAGAAGAGGAAATCTGCGCACTGGCTTTGAATATGGACGCAGAGATAAAACAGAGTTAGTTATCGAAATGAGGAGAAATGTAAATCGGAAACTAAAGAAAAAATCTGTTTGATGAGTTGGCAGATAAGACATGTATAAGCATCATATTCAAAGATGAAAAGGAAAATTTCTGTAAACATTCTGAGCGTTAAGACGATCGCTGGCAGAGAGAGAGTCTGATTGCTAAGTAACTAAGGGTAGGGATTGGATCAATGATAGAAAGGGTATATAGTGTCAGCTGGTAGCTCCGAAGAAAAGAAAGATAGAAGGTGGCGCTCAGATAGATAGGAACTTTGTGCAATAATCGCTGTAGCCGTGGGTTGATGAAGGGGAGATAACTGAATTGCTTTGAAGCGATGAAACTTGATATTTCGAACACCAGAAAATAATGTAGACAGGGTTATCAGTAGTATGCTTTACTGCTAAGTTGAGGGTGATGTGCAACACCTAAATTTATGATCGCTTATAACTTAGGGATCATTCTCAAACGCAGAAAAAAAAACACAACAGAAAGACTATTGAAGTACAGAAAACACATAGGGTTCTAACCCATTTACGCTTCCTGAGGTAAGGAGAATTAGAAGATAGAAGATAATCGTGAGTATTATGTGGTAAATACATTGTCATTGCATTCACGTGAGATGGAAATGTGAATACGCGTTTAGGCAAGAGAAGACATGAGATTTTGTAGCTTGGCGTATGAGAGCGATCTCAACATCTGTGAAATGAAAGTTACGAAGTTCTGTGCAGTGATTGGTCACGGTGAAAAAACAGAAAATTCGACTTTGTTGGAAAGCCAAGCGGATGACTGGTAGAGAGAAGAAAAGGAAGAGAGAGAAAGAAAGATTACCAGCTGAATAATTTGGGGCTTCAAATGAGCATTGGTACATTGGTACACATAGGTTTAAGTTTTTCATCGACAGTAGATAAAGGTACTGACATATTGCATAAGTGGCTTGATTTAAGGTCCCATATCTAAAGCTAATACTTATTTATTTTCATATTTAATTTCAACTAAAAATAAAGGAGTCGCTACAGTTTTGTTGAGTGGAATTAGAATTAATTTTTACTGAAACTCGAGTTTCACACTTGGTCTGCGTATTTCATCAACAAATCTTGAAAGTATTTAAGTTCCCCTGAAGAAAACGTTTGAAATATATAAAGAGAGCGGGACAATTAGTTGTTTTTTAAGTTCGTTAACCCCGAGAAAGCCGAATTTTTAAAGATTCAAATAAAAAATTTCTTAAAAATGTTAAACATTTTCAGGAATTAGGTGCCAAAGATCCTTCAAAACAATTTTCATTCTAATCAGTTCAACAGTTTCAAAGTTCAATATTTTTTGGCATGTTGGAATATGATTAATTACTTATAAAATGTAAACAAACCGCCGGATCGACCATGAATCACCATTTTTGAATTCCTGGGTGTTTTGTCAACATTATAGCCAAATTTCAGCGTAATTGCTAAAGATTCGGGGAATGTTGTGAACAAAAACGATGTTTTTGCTTATAAAATGCAAACAAAAATCGGATCGACCATGATTCATCATTCCCCGGGTCGAATCTCCCCATAAGCTAAATTGCAATAGTTCATTTAGATTGATCAGAGAATTACAAAGTTATCCAACTGAGAAGATGAAACGATGACGTGATACACATCCATAGAAAATGGCAGTCACCGGCTTTTGTTTTTCAGCTGAGGACAAACAGAAGCCAATTCAGAAGACTCCCTGTCTTTACGTTTTTGTATCAGCATCTTATGCTGTGCCTTGATGCTTGTTACTGCTTCGAAAGATTAAAACATTCCGTAAGAAGTCCTGATCCGTCTTCATAGTGTTCGTCTGTCTCTATCAACCATGGAAAGTTCACTGGACAAACTGTTGGTCGACGACAACCTTCCATTCTTAATACATGGCCAGCCCAGGATAGGTGTGTATTGTGGAACAGAACTCCGGCCAATATTCGTGTTTGACAAGTATTTTCTTTCATCTCGAGTTTCTTTTCTTGCTTCAGCGCAGATCAAAAATCAAGAATAAACACGAAACGAGACTTGAATGACCTTTTTCATTGAAAAGCTCCCTATGTACAGCACTGCGCTACCGACTGATCTCTTAGGGTACTCACAGTTGACAAAAGAGAAAATCCAGGTCTGAAACTCAATCCCCAATCGTTAGGCACCATATTTACATACGCTAAATGTAGACATTCCATGGCCTCCACTTTCGTCTTGCAATCTGGTGGACTTCAGTAATGAATTTGCTTCAGGGCACATTGAGAATAGTGCGCTGATCGAAGCGTTCACCTAGCCATAGGAGATAGCGGTAGCTGATCCACGATTCGGTACCATACAGGAGAGAAAGCGTCATAAATATTTACCTTTACTTTGTGTACTTAGCAAGGCGCTTATTTCTCCAGAAACAGTCAATCGAAGGCTGTGTTTACTTAGGTCAGTCTATTACCTATCTCTTGACTAATTCGGTGTCAGGAGATGGCGAAGGCCCGAGGGTTTCTTTCTACATCTACAAACACTTGACTTACGCACTCCCATAGGCAGACAAACACTCTGGTCCCTGCACCCCATAGGCTGACAAGCACACTGGTCCCTGAGCCCCATACGCCAACACATTCACACACCGGTTCCTGCCTCCCACACACACACGCACACGGGTCCCTCCTATCTTCCTCACGCATACAAACACAACTGAAACAAATTCGCAATTAAAACTACGCGCGTTCCTCCAATTGAAGTCACGCATGCGCGCTCACATCCCAGTACACACGTGTCCGAATGCTTTCAAGTATTTATGTCCTTAATAACATACGGTCACCATTAACATCTCTGTTTCTTCCCCGATTCAACTTTCTCCTTCTCTCCTTCCCACCTAAGCTCCCCTCGACTTTTTCTCCTTTTCCTCATCCCTTTCCCCATGAGTTGTCCTTCCTCTGTTTCAATCGTGTTTACCCCCACCCATCCCATATTTCTCTCTCTCTCTCTCTCTCTCTCTCTCTCTCTCTCTCTCTCTCTCTCTCTTTCTCTCTCTCTCTCCTTAAATCGTCGAACGCGCACTTGTTATGTAAAGCTCCTTTTGCCATTCAGTCATGAATAGAGACGTGCTTGTGTTTCTCGGAAGAGACACCAGGGGGCGCTTCCACCGTTCTTCATTAAATCAAGCTCGCCCGTTGCCTTCTACTTTTAAATACGCCGCTTCTTCAACTGCTGAATGATTCTGTCAAGGATGAATGAAATTATTTGGGGAATGAATAAAACTGAAAGAGTGAATGAAACATGAAGGGTGAATGACTTAATTTACTCATTTATTCAATTCTTTCTTCACTTGAGAAGGTAGGTTTTGTGGTAAACATACACAATAAACAAAAACTGGGTTTCTAAGAATCAAATTCCAAGTTCTAAGACTTTTGTTTACTAGCTTTATGGAAACTAGAAAAATTCTGATAATTTTTCTGTGTTAATTTTTTCGTCACTCCTACTTCTCTCTATATATTCTTTGAATGTTTATTAACTTGAATAAAACAAACACTCGAGTAATGAATCGATTTGCTATTGATACAAAATCAAGAGTTCATAAAATTATACACGAAGGATGATAAGACGAAAGTAATCTACCATATATGGAGATTTAGTTGCAGGTGAATGATTTTTGAGACAAAGATACGAGTGTGAATGGAAATAAACTACAGGGCGTTTACAAAAGAAGTGGAGGATTTCGAAAATCTAATAAAAGCAAAACTATTCAAGATATTGACAGAATTTTATAGAAAATCACTTGAGGTTTATTACCGCAAAGTTCTATACCCAAAGATGCGTCAGGTACTGTTGACACAAGATTATTTTAGTTCTTAAAAGATCTATAAAAAATCATTTAGAATTTTGAAAAATCCAAAAAAGCTGGATGGTGGAATACTCATGCAAATTTTCGAAAATATGGAAGAAAATCTTGTGTCTTGTAGCATTGTTTTTAGAAAGTATAAAAAATGAAGATCTTTTTTCAATTTAAAAGTACGTTTCTAGGAGATATCTGGTCGAGTGCTCATGCGAATTTGCAAGATGTGAGAGAACTACAGATTTCTGATTGGCGCCAGTGATCTGTCCATATGATAACAGGATATAGAATGCTTACTTCCAAGACTGACAAGCTTTACCTTCAAAGGGGAATGGCGGAACATAATCTTCCCATTTTTTTCATCAACCAATCAACCTAGCAGGGTAAACATCAATATATGCATCACTGTTTATTACATAGATTCATATCTCAGTTACGTTGATCTCCAAACATATTGAGTGTTTCTTTCCTTAACAAAGCCTTCAATATGGTCGTGAGAGTGAAAGTAGAATTTTCGTGCAACACTACCTCCGTACTAAGCACGCAGCTATGGCACCTAAAAGCTGTTCAACCTTGTCTGAAAGGGGCCTCATTTATCTCTGAATACTATGAATATTTCTTTTTTAATGAGGCTGTGTTTATTTTTAAATATGATCTGAGTAATTACTGTGGGTGTAAGTACGTGCGTGTGTGTATGGACCGTGATAACCGACAACGGGCCATTAAACGAAGTTAATATCCACCGTATATATTAGGTTTCGACAAGTTCAGAAAGTATTGGCTCTGCGACGCCCATGATACAGAGGTCTGGCGAATCTTCGGGAAGGTATATGTCCAACAATGGATGCTAAAAAGGTGAGGATGATGATGGATATATTATTTAATACATCAGGCATTCCAGTGTCGAGTTTGAAGTTGTTTGGATCTCTGGTTCCTGACAAATCTAATAAAACTACATAAAAAAAACTACAGGGTATAGATCTTTCATCAAAAATTATGGATCTAAATTTAGATATAAAATATTTAGATTGGTAATAGATCTACATTCAGATCTGGAATATCTAAACTGACGACTCTGAAGTACGGACGGGAAATTATATAACATAACTTATGGTGGGCAGCTCCAGACACCAAAGAGCCCGTCTTCAACTCATGTACCTTAAGAACGGACACTGCTCTTGTATATTTAAATGTCTACTGATCTTCGTTTTTGTTACTTCGTAGAGATTCCTTTTCTTACCTTCTGAACTTTCCCTAAGGCCTACGAACAACGATCTTCAGTTGACTGTTTCACTAATCAATTGAGAGCCAAGTAAAATTCAAAAACTCTCTAACATTTTGGAGACATTTTACAAAAACAGGAACTTTTGCATCAACTCGGTAATTAAATAAAAGAATAAAAAGTAGCGATGGGAGAAGATGGGTCCTTAATTAAGAATTAATGAAATTAAATAACCAATAATTAATTATTCAAAACAATTAATACGGTCCTCTTGCAACCAAAGATACGTTGGTATGAAATATACCAATCAGATACCAGATTAGAGTTTGATAAAAATGGTGTAATCATCACGAGATTAGGGGTTCTCTGAAAGGTGAGGAAAGTGGGGAAATTATAGCGAGGATAATTAGTCGGGCCTTCATAGTGTCTGTGGTTTTCCAAGGATTTTCAAAACATCACAGAGAATTCATTTCATTTGATCCCCCCACCCACTCGTCATTGTTTTGTGGTTTGAAATTAAAACTGGTTATCAGATGATGATCTCCTTTTTCTGGTCTGCTCCAAGACTGGGAACGGTAACACATCTCTCAAAGGTGCTAGAATTAGGTGTTCCAGCCTGCGTAAAAGCCAGAATTTCAAATGCTGATCTTCCTGACACTCCATTGGATGGATTGATGCAACACCAATTTAACACATCTCTCCGTCTTCACTTGTGCCTGACGAAGGGTTTATTTACTTACAACTTGTCAAACAGGACAGTTAGCCTCTGGTATATAATTTGATTGATCTTTTGTTGGTCAGTTTCGCAGAACAGCTTTGCACCCTTCCGCTGCACTCACAGGAGCTATTGGTTCTCAAATCCCGCTTGACCATGTGGTCTCCTGTCCTACAGACACCCACTCTGGCTATGACGTGTACACCAATTGCATCTGGTGAGCAATGAATACCAGTCTGTCTATGGAGTTCTGCACTGTATTATTCCGTGAGGTATCTGCTACCGCCAATTTCCATTGTTCCATTTCATATTTTTGTGGGGATGTTCTGCTTGGTATCCCCTCCACTGGGGCACAACTTTCCTTCCATTTAATCTCACGAAATATCAAGATTTGCTTCCGTTATCGTACGGTGTTCAGTAGAATAAATTACGTGCCTTCTTGTGGAGCACTGGCAAGGAATGTTTAATCGCAAACCTTTATTGCTGTAATGATTTCGATCCTCAGCTGATATCCCACATCTGCATCCTTGTGCCATACTCAGATGGATTTAGTAAAAGAAATATCACTGACCACAATCATTCACGTAATTCAATTTACAAATTTCATTGAAATATCAAACAGAAACTGAGCAGCAAACATAGGGCCAGTAACGAGAATTTGACATACAGACATACGGATGATGATAGAACGCTAAATAATAATAATGATGGTCAAGATATTGCTGAATCTTGTAGCAAACGATATAAACATCTCATTTCTCCACTGTGAAGGCGTATTCGTGCCGCTGTTCTTACTCTGCAAAGAGATATATTTTATAGTGTAGTCCAGGGAGAGACAAAAAAGGCCCAATCCAAATATGATGAATCGTTCTCAGGGCTTGAACCAAAGCTTTGTAACTGTATTTCAATGGAGACCATCTTGATAACTGAAACGGCGAACTTCAAGACTTCTCAGGGAAAATTCTTTGAGCAGATCCAGGCCAACCAGCTGAAGCCTGGACACGCACCTGTAATCAACAACAGCATACTAGAATAGACATTCGTGGGAATGACGTCGAGGAGCTCACCTTCACCATATCAAGTTTATCAATCACCACAAACTCCAGTATAAAAAGATTTTAAAGATTACATTCCATTTGCCTTCTGTTGCTTCCTGTATTTTTCAGTGGGCTGTTTGTAATGGTTGAAAGCGCATTCTAATTGGCGACGTAGTGTAGCTGAAAAGACGTAAAAATCCTGGTTTGTTGACATCATAATTAGTATGATTATTATTGCTACCACGTGAGAACTTGAGTACATGAAGAAAAAAATTATCTACGTGGTAGGTAGCTTGTATCAGGTTACGGTTGTTGTGGCAACGACCAGTAAGTTCATATGAGATTCCTCCAGAGGTCAGTTGGTGCATGTAGAACAGGTATTGCAAATCTCCCGCACATCTTGGCCCGTCAGATGTTAGATGCTTTGTAAGACCAGAAGAATCTTTTTGGTTGGAAACCTGACTTTTAAGCCAACTGATGGAATCAAGAGATAAAATCGGCGTTGAAGTTGCTGATTTACTATGAAATGAAATATGGTCTGCTCCAAGACTGGGAACGGTAACACATCTCTCAAAGGTGATAGAATTAGGTGTTCCAGCCCGCGTAAAAGCCAGAATTTATAGTGTAGTCCAGGGTTTCTGGCCCAATCTTCGGAATCAAAGTGTAGTATCTGCTCCACGGCATAGACCGAGGAGTCGGTACTGACGCTTGTCCGTTGAGTGGGCCGGAGATTGTGTGCAGGAGTATCAAAGATCGAGTGCGCCGGTGCAAACGTTGGCCAATGAGGTTATACCGAGGCTGCGTTTGCTAAGCGCAACGGGAGGCCTTTGGACTCGTCCTTAGGTTCTCCCATCATTACTCGGCCCAGCTTTCGCAGGTAACTGCGTCGGCTGGAGCCATTTTTTGGCGGTAAGGTACTATTTCTTCCCACGTTAAGCCCGACCTTGTGTCAGATATTGCTGCGGTGGGACAGTAATTAAATACATACTATGAAATGAAATTCGTAAGGATTTTTGACTCGCCAAAGTTGAAATTTTGATGGATCCTATTTTTTCTATTATCTCACTATTGAATTGGGTCAAACCCTTTCAGATAGCATATATGAATCAAATCTCTCGAAAAATAACACAAAGATACCCTGTAAGTTTTGTATATGAAGTTTAGATATCTGATTGGCTAATGTTTACCCAGATGCCGTAGACTACAAGCACCCATTAGTCCTCAAGCCCCTCCACGTTGTCCCCAGTCTTAGCCTAAGCAAGGCTACCGAACCAAACTCCATAATACTGTAACATTATTTTGCGCGATGATCACTTGAACAGGAGTGGATATTGCCGGTTATAAAACCAGGGGATTAAACTTACATTGCAAATTTACCCCCTACTAAGAATCTATGGGGGTGCTTAATTTGCACCAACTTGAAAACTAAAGAAAAATATTTCGACAGTTTGGTTCGACGGTTTCTGATTATCGTAAAAATGAAATCTTGATGTTCAGAGACGAACATCTTCGTCTTATAGACAACTCAACATGGCTATTGGGGAAATCGCTTAAACGACATTTGATTCAAATTAAAGCTGTAAACTATGTTGTCCTTGTTGTATGTTCTGCCTAAAGCTTTCTTTGCTCTACTGTAGCTACACAGAAGATTAAAACACCCAATCATTAATCGTTAATACAATGAAAAGAAATGTCCATTTCTTTCAAAATAGATGTGTAACCATGAAATGATGTTGACAAGCTATTAGTACAAACCTTTACAAATATAGTGAGTTCGATCCGCACTGTGTATCCGACACTATAAGCTTTGGGCTATACTAAGCTAAGCTCACTAAATATAAATTAGGTAGTCTCTACATAGAATAGTGCTGAGCAAACTAGTCTCGTACACCATTATTACTATGGGAAGTTCAATTGATACTTGGCGCCCAATACTTTTGGTCTTGTACAAGACTAATCTCAGCTTGATAAATAATACTTACGAGCGTTGGACCGAGATGAAAGCATTATTGAGAGTTGTCAGGGGAAACCAACTTCATACGAAAATGGTAGAAACTTTTGCTACACATTTTATCTTATGTTAGTGGGTGTTTTCTAAAGAGAGCGCCTTTAAATCATATTTACGGTTTCCACAATGTATTTCCAAATGCGTATGGAATCTAAAAAAGCAAAATAAAACACACATGGCTAAATATGAATTTTCAAATTCACAACAATATAACACACAAAATTGTCTATCATGCCTAGAAAAGAAATTAGAAATAATAGAATTTATAAAAGAAAGGTCACTGTTAAACAAACAAATGAACTGATCGGAAATTGTATACACAAGCTAAAATTCCTTCTAAAGACTGTGACACAAAAAACAATGGACCTTCTTACTAGATCAACATTAACAAATCAAAATACTGAAAACATCATAACAATATCGAATAGGCATAATAATAATAATAATAATAATAATAATAATAATAATAATAATAATAATAATAATAATAATAATAATAATAATAATAATAATAATAATAATAATAATAATGATAATAATAATAATAAATGAATCCTAATTACGATAGATAAAAGATATTGAAAAAAAATTAATGCATTAACACACTCCAAACAATCACAAATATCATAATAGATTTTATCATGAACAACCATATAAAATATTAAAATAAAAATACAAAAAGAAGACACAAAACATTGTATATAAAATGTTAAATCAAAAACATTGAAAAAAAAAAATGAGAGAGTAATCATCACAAAAAAATCAGCGCAAAATTTGAGCATAATTCAGATAAACAAAAAAAAAAACAAAAAGAAATGACGAAAGTAAATTCAAATTAAAAAAAAAAAGAACGGAAGATTCTGCAAATATTGCAACAACAAACAATGCAAAGAAATTATTTTCGAATTTAAATAAACAGGAGGTGAAAAGTGAAAGTAAAGATAGTGAAACTTGAATACAGGAAATCACGAGTAACTGGAGATTGAAAAACGTGAAACGAAATTGTTGTGGAAATCAGTCGTATAATAATAATAATGATAATGATAATGATAATAATGATAATAATAATAATATATTTATATTGATATCTTTTGTTGGGTCTATTCCTGTGTGAGTTCCTTCAGTTTTCGAATGGTTTTCTCTCTCGCTGGTTCAAAGGAGTGAATAAACTCTCCAATTTCCAAGGCGCATTTCATTTTGATTTTCATCTTCATATTCTTTTCGGCCATCCCTGTTTCTTTTCGATGGTTTGGTTCGCTTCGTAGTCACAGCTGCGTCAATAATAGCGTTTGTCCAAATGGTCAGTCTTCAACAGTATTTGCTTGCTGCGCTGAAAAAATATCATGTAAACTTTGAAAAATTACTCTAATTCATTACACTTGAATTTATTTGTTTATCTCAAAGTATATTTACAAAATTTATGAGAAAATATACTCAGAGAAAAACTTATAAATTTAGGTGTAACAAATCAGAATCATTTTCATTTGTATTAGGGGTTGTAAGTCCATCTAATTTATTAATCGAACTTTTCTTTCAAATATGATCATGTATATGTATAGTCTAGAAAGCTTTACAGCTCTAAACACTAAACACATCGAAAAAAACTTTTTCATCACTTCAGTCACTTATTTCCCAATATCTCTTAATCTAATCCATGTAATTTACTTCGGTGTCTTTTTTATTTACTCAGTTATAATACGGTGCTTCGTATAATTTTTTTCTTGTTGGGATCATTAGTTGTTTACCATGTAACAGTTTGGGGGATTTAAAAACAAAACAGTTTACGTATAAATATATCCTAAAGATCTTGAAATAAAAGTGTGAACATAACGGAATGCAAGCATCGTTCCTAGATTTAGATATCAAAATCGAGTACAGCATGTTTATCTATGAATTGTTTGGTAAACGAGATTTATTTCCGTTCCATATTGTACGTATTCCATCAAGTGGTATTCTAGATAATGTAATTTACGGAACTATATAATCAGTATATTTAATATACTTTGTACCGAAAATTGTTTTTTAGTTATAAGAATAGTCAATCAAGGTGGTGAAATCGCTAAGGTTTTTGGACATCTTGATAAAGCTGTGACTAGACATCCTAATTCCCACAAAACTTATCAACTTGACCATTATGAAATAATAACAAAAATTAAAGAATATGTTAACGAGAGTATACCAACAGAATAAACGAGTCAATTATATCAAATCAAATAAATTTGTTTTTATTTTAGGGGAGCTGGGTAACTTCAAGAGATGGATTTAGTCTTTATCAATATGAAAGATCATTCCATTGATTAGAATTAGGGAAAGGGGAGACATTTGACTCTGGTCCATTTTTATAACTGACTGGTAGTTAGGCGGACTGGGAGATCGAACACTGAATGCCAGGTAACAAATTATCAAAGTATATTAATGGAATAACCCATTAGGGTTAAACTACCGGCTAAATGTGGGTTGGTTTCGTCTCAACTACTTATATAAGGCTAATTTATTTGATAATTCAATGCAAAGAATGATGTACGCGAGATGGTGAATGATGTGGAAAAATTAAACAATTGTACCCCAAAACACCTTCCAGAAAGACAAAGGAGCAACACAAAATATGAAGCGTGTATATATATATATATATATATATATATATATATATATATATATATATATATATATATATATATATATATATATATATGTATATATATATACCGCCAACATAAATACATTTCTGGGGCTAAGTTTCTTTAGTTCATTATAGAATATTTTTAGAGGGGGGCATTAGTTTTACCTGGTTAATTAGATTTTTTATTACAGCTTATATATATATATATATATATATATATATATATATATATATATATATATATATATATATTAAAAGTTGTGTTATCTATAAGGCATAGAGCATGGCCAGAAGATTGCGGCAGCGTAAAACTTGGAGTTACCATGAAGTATTGATTTCTGTGTCTACACCGTGTTATACATATGCATATGTGTATGAACATGTGTGCGTATATACATATATGTGTGTGCATTTGTGTATGTACATAAGATAGGAAGCTGGTTTGACACTAATCTACCAACAAAAGTTGACGGTTTTCAAACATCAGAATTTTTTTTTTTAAATCCCGGCTGTTACCAATTATAGATCTGGAAGAGAATTAAGCGCGTCTCGAATAACAAAGAGATTGATAATGTTCAGCTTTCTGGAAATTGTTCGACCGAAAGATGGATGATGTGTTGCTTGGATCGAGTTTCATTTATGCCGTTCTGTGTCCCTCATCTCGTTGCTGTCAAATGCTGGAGACCCGCACTGACTAGACAATCCCCCCTCTTCGTATTGGGTCGAATCACAAAAGAAAATGAAATCTCTTTTGCCCATCTTCATTGTCCCCTCTCTCCATAACTAACCCCAATTAGTTAATCAATACTATTTTTCCTTTTTATTATCTTCAATGAAAATGCTTTTCATTGCCTTGTTCTGCCTGGTTGGGTTTATGAAACAATTCTTTTCTCGGAGAACTAATCTCCCGTGTGTTGCAGAGCGCGCGGGTGTGTATTTGTTTGTGTCGTGTGCTGGGTGGGAATGTCAGTGTGTATGTGTGTGTGTTCATGTGTGTACGTGCGGGCGTGTGTACTCGTGTGAGTGAGCACATGTTTTGTATGTATCTGCACACATTTTTACGTGTGTGTGTGTGTGTGTGTCGTGTATATGAGTGTATTAGACACGAATTTGTGTTTTTGTGTGTGTTGGGGAAGCCTTTTATGCTGGTGGGTTGGTAGAGGGAAACGCTTAGTAGAAATGACGTAAAGCAAAGCGCAGTCGCAAAGGCGAACTTCCGATTCTCTATATCGCCTACTTTCCACAATCTCTCTCTCTCTCTCTCTCTCTCTCTCTCTCTCTCTCTCGTTTTTATCCTTTCTATGCTTTCAATTTCGGCTTCCTTTCACCTCTTTATCTGCAAATGATGAACAATGAAAACGTTTTAGGCGAAGAACTGAAGCAGAATAGACAAGGGGAAAGAATGACGAGGAGAAAGAGAGAAAAGATGAAGAAGAAACGTTGAGAGGTAGAAAGAGAGTGTGGTGAGAAGAAATGAGTGAGGAGAAACTGATAAAAGACCAGAGATGATAAAAAAAAAAGCAGGAAGAAAGGGGGGAGCGAAAGAAAAGGAAGGAGAAAAAGCGAATGGAAGGGAGAGAGGGGAAAAAGAAATAGATAGATAGATTCGAACGGACCGAAATAGATAAATAGATTAGAACAGAAGACAATAAGTGAATGACAGATGGAGAGTGTAAGTGAACGAGAGGGAGAGAGAGACAGAGAGACAGAGAGAAAAGTTGAGAAATGGGACAAGAAAAAAGAGAACTATACAGTAAAGGCCTAAGACATAGAGGAGAAGATGAAGAAGAAGAAGAAGAAGAAGAAGAAGAAGAAGAAGAAGAAGGTGTGAGGGGAAGGAGATAGTGATGAATTGGAGGAGCTGAATGATAGAATGGGAGGGAGGGGCGATCAGTACCAGAATAGAAGGAAGAGATTCGGAGGAAGAGTGGGAGATGACAGATGGACAAACTGAAAGCAGGGAGAAAGAGGTACCAGATAAAAAGGTTGAAAGCGTGGTAAGAAAGGATAGAATAAAAGAGAAAATTAGGAGAGAAGGAATTATTATAGCACTAGGAATGGTGCTAAAAAAGAAGACCCCAGGAAAAAGTCTCGAAGAATTATCCGAGAAAGACAACGGCATGACTGAAATCTCAGGAACAATATCCAGATTTGCTGTCGCTAGTGTGCAGATCAGGGTTGCTGTTTGGTATTTTCCAATTCCAAATTTGGTACTGAACGGAGATATTTGGTTCCGAAAATGAAGATTTGGTACCGAACAAAATTTACAAAACATAACAATCCCTTCCACGTGAATATGATAAGACGTAAATATACATGAACGATAGATTAATATCTATTTTGATCCATTTTCCTGCCAGATGAGTTCAATAACGGATTTTAAGAAATTTGAATTTTTTGGCACTGAAGCTACTCAGTTCGGTGCTCAGACCGTAGAAATTTGGTGTGGTGATGGGTGTTGAGTTATTCAATGACTTTGGTACTGAAGATGCTTACTTTGGTCCCAAGACCATACAAATTTGGTCTTGTGCGACCAAAAAAAAACATCTAACATCCCGTTGTGGAGATAAGGTGCCAGAACAAGTCGTTGCTTGATTATCATCGCTGGTCAATTGGTCGTCGGTTAATTTGTTCTGAGATCAATTAGTCGACAGGACTTTTCGTCTCTGGTGTCTGCTATAATTTATTTACAATGGCTGTCTTGAACAATAATCTTAGGGAAAAAATCAATACTTCACAATACAAAATACTAAACTTTGGTCTTCGTTTTTTTCTTTTCTTAATCTGGAACAATGATGTTTCAAAATGTGAAATAAGGTTTACAAATGCTATATTGCAAAAGAGTATTTGGGGAGACGAAATCCACTGAAAATAGACGAAACAAAGATATGAAACAGCAAAGAATCTGACATGAGAATGAAATTTTGAAGGAAAAGTTGATTTCTTAAAAGCAGTAACACATAATCTAACATTCCGTAATCTAAAATATAAGAAACTGTCAACCAAAATTATCAACGTAGGTTTCTTCAGTTTCCAAGTTGGTCTGGCTTGCTACATATGTTTGTTACAGGCGTCGAGGTTGTATCAATGGAGCTTGAGGGCAAATTTAAACTCTTCATTACGTCTAAAAAAACGTATTTTTTTTTGTTTTTAACCCTCCTAAACAGGCTTTTAGTATGTGGGAATCAGTTTTCAATGTAAATATATTCTAAATCGATTCCTTTTTTCGCCAGCAGTAATCACGTTTGATTTCTGGAAATTTGGACTCTTCTTAGTGATCACTATCCAACAAAAAAGTAAGAGGAGTAAATTATCCATTGATGACCCCTTTTTCCAAATATCTTTAATTGATCATCCCAACAAGGTAAGCTGTCAGAATGTTGGTCACATGACGGTTTGTATTGAGTGATCAATCAGACACCATTAAGCTTAAGTTTTAGTTTTCCTTTTCTTCTTAAAATTTGAACATCCCTTCGAATTGGTGACATATTGTCCAATGAACAAATTGACTCCACGGCAAATTCATCTGCGACGAATCTACTGGCGACGAATTGATCGAATATCATAAATACTGATGAAAAAATCTATTTTTTCCAAATACACATACGCACACTTTTTCATTGATCTTATCATCTGGCACTACAATTAGGTTTATACAAAAGTTCCCACGCCATCTTTTATATATTATAACAAATATTCTAGAAGTTTACTCAGCTCTTTGGTGCATGTTCATGCATCTGTAGTACGGATTAATGTTCCTTTTTCTGCGTTAAAATCGGAACATTTCAACATAATATTCCGTTACACTTAGTAGTGAAATTATTTTTCAAAAAGTTCATATTGGTATAAGTTGGGTTTTAGTATTTAGGGTTAGTGTTCATGGGTAGGTCTGGGGTTTGTGTAAGATTCAGGGTAAGGTTATGTGAGGAAAATTACGGAACAAATGAAAGCAGCACACTTATCATTATCCTAGTTTCGCCACTAAAAATAGTTTACGCCGTTTATGTGTTTTGGATTTAACGCAGAAATGGTAACAATCACCGTAGTATGTCGTTTACAAGACTCAAGAAAAATTCGTGGGCTGGTTGAATGGCTTCCACATGAACTTATTTCTTTGCTCGACGCAGAGAAATCATTTTTGGAATAGATGGTCACTATGTATACATTATTTTGAATTGTCTTACGCATTACGGTCCATCTTCTAAACACACCGTTTCGGTCGCTGAACCGTACGGCCTTCTTCGGGCAAGTGTAAATGGGGGTTCGGGATGCATGGTCAAGGGGCCAAATCAAAGTGTTGGGTAGAATGTCGTCATTCCGCTGTCTATTTTCAGGTGAGAAAAACCTTCCAGTCGTCACTTATTTGCTGATCATGCTCCGTGTCAGAATCAGGCCAATGTCTGAAACTTGTGCCGCGGGAGCTTTTTTAGACCTACGACCGGGGTGCATGATTTGCCATGTTGGAATGCAAAAAGGGGCAGTTAACCTTCCCCCTTTTCCGGTGTTATTAGGAACTGGTAAGCAGGGTAGATAATTCCTCCCTTTAAAAATGGTCAGCAACTATGATTGTTTGGTAATTATTTTAGATAGCCATTGCTTATGAAAGGAAATTCTACATTACAAATTACTGAAGCATTATTAGTTCGAAACTCCAGAGTGAGCAATTGGCTCGTTTGAATATCAGACAGTACTTCTTACTGGGGAAAGAAGTTCTATTTGCAGAGATGACATGTTCAGACTACCACTTACGTAACACTCCTTGTTTGGTCAGCGCTTCTAGTAATTTGAGGTATAGAAAAAATCCTTGAAGCATCATTCAAATCAGGATTGGAATCTTCCTTTCATGACGAAGTATACAATTTAGCAATGTCACAATGTCATGAAAAACAATGAAGATACGTTGATGACTGAATAATTATGCTATAGATTTATATGGCTACAAGACTTTACCTGAAAAGTTCTGTTAACTTTTGCATCAACCCAATAGTTATCTATCCATCAACATTTGAAGAAATAGATGGAGAGAAAGATGAAGAAAGAAAAAGAGCCTTCTGCTTGACTAACGTAGCTACAAAAGTGCCATTTGCTGAAGAGTACGCTGGGAACGAAATCTTTGCATTCACTGGGAAACTCTTATCTTATATATTAATAGCTCTATTGACTTTGACACTAATATTGAGCATTAGGATTAAATATCATCAACAACTGAAACAATCTGTTTTCTATTTCTTTTTTTTTTTTGCATTCTTACAAATTGAAAAAATATAGTGAATAATGTATATATATATATATATATATATATATATATATACATACACATACACACATATCTATGTATAGAGAGAGAGGGAAAGGAATATTTCAAAATTATACAATTCTCCCATCCCCTATGCCTATCTCCCTCTCTCTCTCTCTCTCTCTCTCTCTCTCTCTCTCTCTCTTC
The DNA here is from genome assembly GCA_963457665.1 of Thysanoteuthis rhombus. Taxonomy (NCBI): domain Eukaryota; kingdom Metazoa; phylum Mollusca; class Cephalopoda; order Oegopsida; family Thysanoteuthidae; genus Thysanoteuthis; species Thysanoteuthis major. Next base: position 66,022,048 of record OY735210.1, on the reverse strand, counting down.
TCAGTACATCTTAAATGTTTATATATATATATATATATATATATATATATATATATATATATATATATATATATATATATATGTAGCTCTGTATCTATCCCTCAAAACGGAAAGACAGATATACATGAATGAATTTTCTATCATATATCTATCTCTCTCTCTCTCTCTCTCTGTATATGTCTTCCATCCTATGTATTAAATGATGAGTAATATGAACGATATCCATATACAATACATGATGATGATTCCTCATATAAAATAGCAAACTATATATGTGACATAAGCTATACATCGAAATCATGAAGCAGATTTGGGGGCTGACCAACACTGCTTGAGAGCCATGTTGATTTAACTGTTTGGTTTTTGAATCTCCTAAATTGTTACGTGGTGCACAACTAATGATCCCAACAAGAAAATTCATAGTACCATATTATCAAATTCTGTGTATAACATTGAATGAAATTGCATAAATTACACTTAAAGATATTGGGAAATAAATAATTTTAATGACATAGATTTTTAAAAAAGCTTTCTTTTAAAATTCACATTTGGTGTTTAAAGCTATAAATCTTCCTAGATAGTATATATAAAAGAGAGAGAGGGAGAGAGAGGGAGAGGAAGAATTTATTTGGGAACATAAATTCGTTCGGCACTGGAATCACCCGACTAGCGAATCGAACAGCCGACCACGTAAATGAAATGAGAAAACGAGTGCCGTGCAGGAAATGAAATGTGTTTCCGAATAAGTTGTCTTAATAATTATTGCATTTTGTCAGGCATAAACCATCCAATCTAATATATATATATATATATATATATATATATATATATATATATATATATATATATATATGTATATGTATATATATATATGTATATATATATATACATATATATATATGTGTGTGTGTGTGTGTGTGTGTAAATTTATGCATGTGTGTGTACGAAGTGACAAAGAAGGAGATTAGATAAAAATAACTGAGAGAATTGAAACGTGCATTACTGTGTATATGCATAGCCCCATCCACGAGACCAAGGAACTAACACGTTGTCATGCAGACCACGATAGAAACCGAGAAATCAGAAAGAAACAAAACAAATAATGCTTTCTCCCTGGAAAAAAAAAGAAATATTAACGACCCCATATAAACACATGTGCATTAGGGGAAAAAGATGGCGACCAGAAACAAAGACCATTTGCCGGGGCGGGGGGCATTTAATCACGTGCGTACACATCTCTGTGTTTGTGAACGTGTGCCCACAATTGCGCGTTTCGTGATCGCGCATGCGTGTGGGTCTATGGTTGCATCAGTTTCTCTCTCTCTCTCTCTCTCTCTCTCTCTCTCTCTCTCTCTCTCTCTCTCTCTCTCTCTCTCTCCCATCTCTCTCTGAATATTTACATGAACATAACTCTGTTTATCTTTTCTAACAAATATATGACTCTCAATAAATCAACCTTTTAGTTCTCTCATGTTGTCTTCTTTCTTTCCTTTTTTGCCTTCTCTCTTTGAAGAAACCGTCAACCAAAACTGTCAACATAGGACAACATAGGTGCCTCCAGTTTTTAAATGATTCTGACTGGTTGTCTGACTGGCTATCTATCTATCTGACACGCGTACAGACCACAACAATGGAACTAGAGGGCTGAAGATTTGAAAGTTTGCTCTCCATTATCTTTTCTTCATACCCTAAGATTTTCGGAAGGGGTCAGTTTACAATGCTAATTTATGCTATATTAGACCTTTGGTTTCTGTCTGGCTGTGTTCACATAATTGATCAACCCCAAAACGGTATACTATCCATTGACGTTTGTGACGTAACAATTTCTTGTGGGTGACCAACCAGACCTGTTTTTCTTCTCTTTCTTCTTTCTTTTTATCCATTTCTATCCTTTTTGAGTCGTTTTTCTTATTTTCTTTCTCTTTTTTTTTTCGCTCATTTTCATATTCTTCCTTAACTTCCTTCTGACATCTTCCTTCTTTTCATTTTCTTCATTCATTTCCTTCTCACTCTTTCTTTCTTCCTTTCCCCCTCTTTCCTTTATTTTCCCATCATTCTTTCTCTCTTTCTTTCGTTCTTTCTTCCACTCTTTCTTTTCTGGGTCCTTCTTCCTTCTTTTCTTTCTTCCTTCTCTCTTTCTCTTTTCTTTTACATTCCTTCCTCCCCCCCCCCCATTTGTTATCTTTCTTACTCTCTTTCTTTTTTTTCTTTTTTTTTTCTTTCTTCCTTTTCAGGCAACTGCCTTGACCAATCAGTTATCCCTGTACTTGTCAACATGTCCAACTATCTACCTCCTTCCATTCTCTCACCCTGGTGACTAAGCCCCCCCCCCTTCCTGCCCCCCAAAATCAATCTATCATTTCACAGGTCACTCTTCTTTTATGCCTCTCTTGCCAGTCAATCTGTCGGACAATTACCATAAAATACATGTTATTTCCCATGAATGCTATTAAACATTGGCCAATGGACACATCACCAATAACTAGGCTCTTATCAGAAGAAAGTAGCAACTATCAGGAAACACACGAAGAACCAAAAAGACGACAATTTTATATGTTCTTCAACTACCGAGTTGTTATTAGTCTCTGAACGCCTTTTCATTTTAAATATGTCTTTTTCTTTTATATATATATATATACATATATATATATATATATATATATATATATATATATATATATATATATATATAATGGCTGCCACTTCGTTTCCAAGTATGAACATCATATGATGTCATTCCTGAGTATCACTCAATTCAAGAATTTAAGAAGCTGGTACCTGATGCACTATTTCCAGGTACTCGAGCATGTCTTTTCAGCTTTCCTGTCGAATTACCACAGACCTTACAAGTGTTGTGATCTGTAGCTATTAGATAGTTCACCTGTTGTCTTTTACATGGCTTCGTTAATGACTTTCCTTTCCAGCTCTGTCGAGGCAGACCCTCCCACGGAAAGGACAAGTTACTTTCGGGGTGATCACCCTTGTGAAGGGGAAATTCTTTCTTTGCGTTTCTCTTCAGCTTTTTACTTTTAAAGCGATAACTCTCAAAAGTAGCTTTTACCCGATGAAATATATTCCCCCAAGAAGTCTGTCGGTCATCAATCGAGATATATGCAGTTTTGAATGAGATCTCCAGACAATCCTTGTGCCTCATCTTTGGCTTATGAGGAGAGCGTAATCTACAAGCAAAATCTCCTCACCTGAAGAATCTTTCATCGTTCATTCTTGCTAACCGACCACCCTATCATAGCCTATGCATCAACACTGTTGCTTCCATACTGTCACAGTGACATTTCACAAGCGCCTCCACGCCACTTATATACATCCCGAAATGACCAACTATGAACTTCCCAAAACATCGTCGGTGGAAACGCTACGATTGTCTGACGATAGGCGGCAGTTTCGTATCCATTAAATATCTATGTTTCTTGTGATATACCACGTCATCCCCGAAGGTGTTTTCAAGATGCATCACTGGCTTTTTTTGTCCAATGTGAGATTTGGCTGAGATAGTACTGAATCCGTTGACGGCGCTTCTAAGATACACAACTGCGAGAAATTTGCCAAATACATAAATATATGGTTCGATAAACGGCTTGCCAGGTGCAGCTTGAAATGTCAGCATAGATTCTCTTAAAAGTAATAGTGATTCCTATATATGTACGTATATATATGTATATATACATATGAATATATACTTGTGAGTTTATATGTATACATATGTATATGTTCAATTATATATATGTACATTTGTATGCGTATATACGTATATGTGTGTGTATATGTTTTTATATATATATGTAAAGATTCATATCTATATATATGTATGTATATATATTGTATATGCATATATATGTGTGTATATATGTGTGTATATATGTATACATATGTATGAATATACGTATTAAAGAAATGGACATTTTGGTCCGACAGAATGAACTATAAATTGGGTTATATTATATAGAAAATGATTTCCTGTCGTTACACGGTTAATATATCAATCAACTGAGACAACATGAATAGAATAAACTTAAATATATATATATATATATATATATATATATATATATATATATATATATATATTTAAGTTTATTCTATATATATATATATATATGCACATATATATATATATATATATATATATATATATATATATATAATGTATATGTATATTTGTATACGTATATATCTATATGTGTGATTTGGCCGAGGCAACGTAAATAGAATAAGCAATTATATATCTATGTATGTGTGTGTGTGTGTGTGTGTGTGTGTGTGTGTGTGTGTGTGTGTGTAATGAAATAATGGATTAACTATATGCTACGATTTGGATCCCTTGTTAGAATGATATTGGGAGGTATGCGTTTTTTTTCTGGTTAATATATATATGTATATATGGATATGTAGGTAATTTTTGCGGTCTTTTCCTATTGACTCATTTTATATATATATATATATATATATATATATATATATATATATATATATATGTATATATATATTTTGTTTATATAATTTCATTAAACTCTTCAGGGAAAGTAAAGTTTTAACCTTCATGCCTATGGTTGATTGTTATAGATTATGTTGTATTTAGAGTGTTTCCAACACTTTTTATCCACCGTGTTGGTAATCCATGACTTGAGTGGGATGGGTTTAGTTACAGGACATATATCATATTCTTTTATCTGTTTGCCTGTTCAAGGTTTCACCTTTAAATGGTGTTAGTTGTTTATGTTTAATTCGCTTAATTTTCTTAGTATGTTAGTTTCTATATATCCAATATGATTATGGAACGATATTGTGATTTGTCTTGGATTATTAAATTGTGCTTACCAGGACCTAGCAAGGGAGTTAAGGAAAATGTGGAACATGAGAACCAGGGTAGTACCGGTCATAGTTGGCGCACTAGGAACTGTCCCCAAAACGCTGAGGGAGAGACTGGAGGCGATCGGGATTAGGAGGAGGATAGAGACCGTACAGACCACAGCACTACTGGGAACTGCACGGATACTGAGGAAGGTGCTAGAGATATAAGGACTGCAACGAATCGTAGCTCTGTCATGATATGCAAAAGAGAGAGGAGACGTTAGCTGAAGACCTGAGGAGACTTATTGTCACTCAGCCTTCAGCGATAACCACTGGGCAACCGGTGTGAAACTGTAAATCGTAGAATTACTGCGACCTATGAGTACTGGGGGAGGAGGGCTGGAGACTTGAGGAGACTTGCTGTCACTCAAACTCCAGCGGTTACCACCAGGCAACTGGTGTGAGATTCCAAATAATAATAATAATAATAATAATAATAATAATAATAATAATAATAATAATAATGATAATAATAATAATAATAATAATAATAATGGTGTAACTATGATGATTGATTTTTATATATCTGTGTTTGGGATATTGAATAATGTTTTTAATGTCAATTTTAAGCGGTGATGACACTTGAATTACTTCTTTTTTTTCTATTTAGTAAGTCTGTCTTTTTAGTGAAGGTGTTAATTTCTAATTTCTCATTTAGACAGAGGTGGGAAATTTTAATATTCTGGCGTATGGGTGTTTTTACTTGGGGTGAGAGATTACTCCCAGTAATGAGAAGATATCGATGCATTATTTTTCTATTTTTCATTTGAAAATGATGATGTATGGTTGGCTAATCTTAATTCAAAGGTTGTTTTTAATATCCCTATGAAATGTTTTATTTCTAAGAGTTTCACTAGGATTAATATTTCAGATTGATTTACAATACCAGACTTTTGACATTTTTTTTTTTTTTTTTTTTTTTGCTATTTGTACAATTTGCAGTCTGCTTGTTTTGGGTTTTTTTTTCTTAACTAGTATTGACTACTATTGTTCCTCGTTACTTTGTTATGCTTTTTATATGATTTTTTGAAAGCTGTCCTCACAACTATTGCTTAGTTACAGTTAGTCTCTGTTAAATATCTCACACAATGGGTTGCTTGAGGGGAAATCTTTTTCTATTAATTTGAAAAAAAATTTTCCTCATGTAATTTTTGACCGGTAGATTAAATGGTGATGTATACTTGATAATTTTCTACCTGTATATTTTTGGTATATCTCAGAATTTTTGAGATGAGGTATTATTATTATTTCCATTAATATTCGGACCATCCTCATCTTTGTTGTCCACATGGACACATAGCGCAGTTGTTACAGCATCAGACAAATTACTGTTAAGTAATCTGATGGTACTAGGTTCGATCCTAGTGTGAGACAGTATAACAATACTACTAACGCTAAAAGAGGGGAGTACGGTCGATATACCCCCATCGGATAAATAAAGGGTTCGGTTCGTTACTTCCCCACCCCCCAAAAAAAAAAATCTCCCAGATGTTACCTGACGAAGGCCGTAGAGTGCAACGGCCGAAACGTTGTATGAAAAACAACAAAGATGAGGATGGTCCGAATATTAATGGAAACTGTATATTTTTGTTGTTACAGTTTTTGTTTTCATTGTATCTAAAACTAACATCAGTAAAACTGCTATCTTTTGGGGCTTTAGTATATTTGTCGCTACCATTATTCAATTTTGTTTCGTTAGAAAAATGTATATTGGCTTAGTTTCTATTGATTCAAGGATCATTTTTATGACTGCATTTGGACGGTTGGATTTCGTGGTAACATATATAAATTCAGAATCTTTTTTCATATGTGATTTGTGGATGTTGATGTTTAGGTTGAGAGTAATATCTAAAACATGAAATATTCTTAGTTTGGCCTTAATTTCAACTTCAAAGTTTATTTTTTCATTCCCTTAATAATGTATATTTTCTTTTATTTTTCTGCATTTTTACCAGCTACAATTTTCAACAACAAACAAAACAGCATCTTGGTCAAGTCCTTTATTTTCATAATTTAGTTTTCCATTATGTATGAGACGAACAAACCAATCAAGTCCGACATCTCAGCTGAATCAAGAATTTCCATTGAAACATCGCAGCCATGAACGTTGTTCTTTAGTCTATGGTTTTTTTTTATTGAACAATTCCGTTCGTCTAAAGTCTTCAAATATTATTTTTTCGTATCCGTTGATCTGTGTATGAAGTTTCACAATTTCCATGTCTTATTCAATCATTCCTTCAGATACTGAGCGGAAAGTTCATTATATATCATGCATATATATATATATATATATATATATATATATATATATATATATATATATATATTTTTATATATGTCGCATGATGTATATATGTATATATATATATATATGTATATATATATATATATACATATATATATATATGTATGTATATGAAGTTGTATATACATACATATAAGCACGAGTATCTATATATATGTATATATATTCGAATATATATGTATAGATATGTGTGTGTATGTGTGTATACGCATACAAGTATATACATATATGCATTTATATGTATAAATGTATATGTATATGCATATGTACAGATGTATATATGTGTGTCTTTGTATACATATATATCGATGCATGTATATATATATATACATATGTGTGCATATGTACATATATATATATGTACATTTATGTGTACATGAATATGTATGCAAATCTTTGTGTATATATGTACGTATATATGTGCATATATATGTGTATATATACATATTGATGTATGTAAATATGTATATAAGTTTTTGTATATATGTGTATATGTATATAAATGTGTGTATTCATATGCACATATGCGTATATGTACGCACATATGTATGTGTATACATGTATATATATGTATATATATATATATTTATGTGTATATGTATGTGTATATATATATATGCGTAGTTTTTTTACGTATATATATATATGTATGTACATATGTGTCTATACAGATGTGCTCATTTGTAAGCACATATACTCGCATATATATATATATATATATTATGCATATATATTACATATATGCAGATACATATACATAAATATATACATGCAAATACACACATTTCTGTATTTATGCATATACGTATGTACACATATACGTACATATATATATATACTTATGCATACAAATATTCACACATATCCGTATATATATATATATATATATATATATATATATATATATATATATATATATATATATATATGCATTCTTATATATATTCGTCTCTTTGTACGTACGCACATATGTATACACTTTTTATATATACACTCATGTAAATATGTATACATATTGAGATAGGTTATGGTATGCGTGTTTTTACATTATTTTTGAATGCATAGTTGATTAATTATATAATATATATATTAACGTTTTAATGTTCCGTATCTATGTGAATCTATCTGGAAATATTCATACCTTTGTTTAATCAGGCAGCTTCGATATATGTGTGTGTCATGGACTCATGGATACTTTTGATGTGATGTGCTTTGTGACATTTGAAAATGTGGTTGTGTGTGTAGCTGTATTCGGCCAAGTTGCTTGTGCTTCCATCTAATTTCAGTGCTCTATTGAGTTTTTTTTCTTCTTGAGAGGTCTCGATGTCTATCTGATGTAGATTTTGTCACAGTTCTGGCATGGAATCGTGTAAACGCTGGCTTCGACTGGAGGAGGGGTTAGTGTGGTGGTTTGTTTACCATTTCCAGGTTGAAATCCTGATTTAAAATAGAATAACTTAATTACAACAGATTCCAACATTAACATACAAGGAATTGACTATC
>OY735210.1:65995871-66010871 GCA_963457665.1 Thysanoteuthis rhombus | reverse complement strand
CATCTGTCGTAGTTTTATTGAAGTCCCATATATATATATGTATTGGCTTTGGTAACAGCTGGGCGTTCGTCCGTCAATTCACAATACCGACGAGGAGCGAAACAGAAAAGACTAACGAGAAACCCTTTTCAGCGACTTAAATCATTTGGAAATATACATTCATTAACGAATTCATAAATACAGAATAAGGTTGTACTTGATACTTCTAAACCCCAAATATGAAACTATGCCTCAGTTTAAAGAGAAACAGTCTTTCCTTTTCATTGCCCAGCCATGAATTTCAGCAGCAGCAGTCATTGTAAGTCCACTGCTGGACAAAGACCTTTCCTATCTACTTCCAGGTCGTCTGCAATTGCTCTAATCTCTACCATGTCTCACCGGCACGCCTTTCTATCTTGTGTCTATTCTTTTCTTACTGCGTTTACTGTCCCATGGGCACCAATCGGTTTGTCTTTTGCTCCACCGTTTGTCATCTCTTTTCGTTAAGTGTTCAGTACATCTAAAATTTTCACTATGCAATTATTCGTATATCCTTCGCTCTAAACATGATTGGTCTTTTTCTCCGTGTCATAGTATTGCTCTTTCCATAGCTCTCATGTTTCCATGTTTCACATCCGTAAGTCATTGCTTATAATATAATCACAAAGAGTTCAGGTGCCTGCATGAGAGAGACAGAGAGAGAAAGCGGTTAAGTTAGAAAGAAACATCCTAAAATTGTTAATTTCCGGTTATTTGGAATATAGTGTTGTCATGAATGAAGCTAGGCCTAGATAATATGGCAAGAATTCAGGTTCGAAACCTACCGATGGTATTTATGAATCCAATATTCTCTGTTTAACTTTAAATAAATATGAAAAGATTGAATGAACGATATGAATCAAATGAGAAAGATAGATAGATAGATAGATATTTTGATGTATAGATATAAAGAGACTTAGATAAATAGATAGATAGATGGACGGATATGAAGAGATTGGGATAGATAAACCCATACATAGATATAAAGAGACTGGGAGATGTAGATATGAAGAGACTAAGCTAGATAGATAGATCGATAGATATATAGATACGAAGGGACAGAGTTTCGGCGTCTGGTTGCACATGATCGTGACATTACTTCCCAACCCCTAAATAAGAAAGACTGAGGATGAGATAACACAAAGCCTCTGTTTGAAAACCAGTTTTTTTTTCTTTTCCCGAGCACGCATCTATAAATAAAAACAAAGGAAGACGTTTACTCTGATCTCGTTTGAACAGCGTCTTTTAAAAACAACCTGGTCGATAACACCATTCAAAGGATATGAAATGTTCATTCATTGGTATGACCTTATATTCATTATTATTATTAGATTGATTATAATAATTAACTTTACACTGTGGGGAAGGAATTTGGAAAAGTGTCACCAAAACTGTCAACATAGGTTTTTTCAGTTTTCAGGTTGGTTTGGCTGATTGTATTCTATGCGTACAGACTGAATCAATTGGCTGAAACTTTCAACATTTATCCCTTATTTTGTCCAGAAATGTTTTTGCTTTTTTTTTAAATTCTGCATCTCAATAAGTTTTCAGTGAGTGTGTGTGTGTGTAGGGGGTCAATTTGCAATGTGAGTTTATGCTAAATTGATCATTATTTTGAGTCACACTTGTTCTTTGAAAATTTAAGTGGTAAAAGTCACGTGACGGTTTCTATTGAGTGACTAATGTTAATAATGATATTTCATTCATTTTTTAAAAGTGCTTGGGACCTACTGATTCTAATAACAATAACTGTTTGATAACATTATCTGTAATTATAATAAACAGCTCCCTCAATAAATGCATATTAGATTAGGATGCATACCATATACCCAGTTGTATGAAAACTAGATGTGACGTGTCTTGTCGAATCAAGCATGCGCTTTAAAAAGTGTTCATACATTCTAGAACAAACAACACCCGATGAAGGATGGAGTGTGCACGGTCGAAACGCAATGAACAAATGAACACAAAGATGAGGAAAATAGCCCTACCATATCATCATCATGAGTCTTTTATTTTCTGTCGTTAGGCATAGACCTTCGCAAGGATTCGTTACACCTCTTTATCATGGGCGTCACCGAGCTAATACTTTCTGAACTTGTCTGGTTCGTCTCACCATTTTGTATTCTGACAGCCTTAGTTTCGCATGTGATCTCTTGGAATCCATGTTGTGAGTCATGATGTCCATCGATTGTCTGCCATTCTAGCAACATGACCAGCCCATGGCCATATGAGTTATTTAATAGATTCTTTGATGTCTAAGACTCCTGTTTCCACCCTGATAAATTGTGCTGTCTTATGATCCCTCCATGTGAGGTTGAACATGACTATTTCATATGAAGATTGCATGGTTCTCAGTCTGTGGGTCTGTCTCTTGGTTAGGTTCCATGTTTCAGCTCCATAAGTGACTACCGGGTGAATGCTTTGATATGTTCTTCTTTTTAATGTGATTTTCTTGTTCTTGAAGATTGAGCTTGTTCCGTCGAAGGCTTGTCATCATCCAGTGTTCTTTGCTTGATTTTTTCTTCTTTCGAGGATTTCATGGAGATTCATTGTCTAAAGTAGATTTTGTGATCTACTTTCTACGGTTTCAGTTTTCGATTTAGGTCGTTGTGCTTTTATTTCCAACATGTTTGTTGCACATGACCTTTGTTTTGCTGAAGTTCATGCGAAGGCCGACTTTCTTGCTTTTTTTCATTCAATTTATCTAGCATCAGTTGAAGGTCGTGACGGTTTTCTGCAAAGAGGACGGTGTTGTCTGCGAATCTGAGGTTCATCCTCATCAAAAATCAGTCAGGACTACCAAGGGAAATTTTTCGATTATCAATTCCTTCTAAAAATTACACGGGACAGCTGACAGCTGCAGGAATCGAACCAGGGACTGATCAGAAAGTCACTTGAACATAGCATTGCTCTCATCATTGAGGTAAAAAAAAAACGATTGAAAAACAAAAGCCCAAATAACTGCTTCATCTTCACGTTCTCATTATTTGATTATTAACTGTCCATATCGGCATTATTCTTTCTCAACGCAGACAATTATATTATCAAGAAATGGATATATAATCCGACGGAATAATCAGGAATGCATAACATTATTTGAAACTCAATTTGAAATGATCTCCCGCGATACCATGGAGAATGTGTCATTTGACCTAAACAGCATAAATTGAATAATCAAATAAAGAAAATGGATGGGTGCAGAGATCGAACCTGTGACCGATTAGGTAGCTGTTTCAACGTAGCGTTGCTCTAAATCTTGGTCACTGTTCAGTATTATCCACCAGAAAACGAAAAAAAAAAAAAACATTTTCAATCTTCAAGACATTTTTTCTAAATATTTTTCTTCCATCTCTACTCTCAAGATAGGAAGAAAAAAAATTATATGAAATATCTAATCTCAGAAAGCATCAAAAATAAAGTAAAAAAGCCTGGTTAGTCATTCACTACTAACCGTCACGTGACTAACGTTTTTTGGCCACATGCTGTATTGGTGGTGATCATTATTTTTTCTTCTAAGTGGTTCTCAATGAATGAGTTACTTTTCTCTTCTTTTGTTGGGCAGTGATCAGAAAAAATACGAGTTTCAATCAAACAAACAAAAGTAAGCGTGAATTTACAATCTAAAGGATCAATTTAGTAAAAACATGATGCAAATAGAACATCACACCAAAGGCGGGTAAAGATTGAAGAAAATCAAAATGTTAAAATTGTCAGTCCGCTATTATCATTGGTGCAGCCTGTATGTTTGACACATACATACATAGCCAACCAGACTGATTTATAAACTGAAGAAACCTATGTGGACAGTTTTGGTGACAGTTTTGGTTGACAGCTACTAATGAAATGACGAATCTCGGCAAGCCTACTAACAAAACAATATGCAATGAATCATTTTTAATCAGTGATTTTCGTTGTGCAGACAGTAGATTTTTTTTCCATTGGTTGACAAAGCGACAATTTGGTAATAATTCTTTCTCACGTGACTGGATTTTACGTCCAATGAGCATTCGATATTCCAGGCTGACTGCGATGGTGATGAACGCAGTCCAACAGGACAAAGTGACATGTCTCTTAACAAAACACAATCCCCCGCCTCTAACATCATGAGGGGCAAAAAGAACTAACAATAAGCTGGTAATGTTGAAAGACTCAGAAAGAATTTAATGTGCTGTTTATCAAAAAGTCAATTTTTTTTAAAGATTATAGAACCGTAGGGCAACGAATCTCCATGAGACCCTCAAAAGAAGAAGAAATCAAGCGAAGAATCACACTAGGATGGCAAGCCTTTGGCAGAGCTAGCTCAACCTTCAAAAATAATAAGATCCTATTAATCCTAAAGAGAAGGGTGTATAACCAATGCATCCTCCCAATAGTCACTTATGGAGCTGAAACATGAAACTTAACCAAGAAACAGACCCATAAGCTGAGAACCATGCAACGTGCACATGAAAGAATAATGCTGGGCCTCACATGGAGAGACCACAAAACAGCACAGTACATCCGGGAAAAGACAAGAGTTAGAGACATCATAGAATCCATAAAAAATCTCAAATGGCGGTGGGCTGGCCATGTTGCAAGAATGGCTGACAATCGATGGACATCACGACTCACAACATGGATTCCCCGAGACCATATGCGCAACCGAGGCCGGCAAAATATTAGATGGAGAGATGAACTAGACAAGTTCAGGAAGTACTGGCTCCGTGACGCCCATGATAGAGAAGTGTGGCAAATCCTGGGGAAGGTCTATGTCCAACGACGGACGCTAAAAGACTGATGATGATGATGAAATTAGTTTCAGGAACTCAGCTGCTGAATGATTCTTCACTGTTATTTCCCATCGTCTTACTATTTTGCCTTTTTTAAGTTGATTACCTGCAAAACTGGAGAAAGTGGACCACTACATCTACCTAAGACGATGACTCTCAATGAAACCCACAAAAGAAGGGGAAATCAAGAGAAGAATCATTTAAAGAAGGTAAGCCTTCGGCAGTGCAAAGTCAACTTTCAAAAACCAGATGATCCCTACATCTACCACTACATCTACCTACGACGATGACTCGCAATGAAACCCACAAAAGAAGGAGAAATCAAGAGAAGAATCATTTAAAGAAGGTTAGCCTTCGACAGTGCAAAGTCAACTTTCAAAAACCAGACGATCCCAAAAATCCTAAAAAGAAGAGTATACAACCAATGCATTTCTAGATAGTCACTTATCGAGCTGAAACAGGGAACTTTACCAAGAGACAGACCTACAAACTGAGAAGCATGCAACCTTACGTGGAGAGATCACAAGACGGCATAGTATATCAGGAAGAAAACAGGGGTCCGAGACATCATAGGAACTATCAAAAAACTTAAACGGCTATTGGCAGGTCATGTTGCAAGAATGGCTTGACTCGCAATATGAACCCCAGAGATCACATGCGCAACTGAGGCCAAAAGAATACAACATGGATATTCCAATTAGACAAATTCCGTGACAACCACAATAGTGAGATGTGGCGAATCCCGGGGAAGGTCAATGTCCAACGACAGATGATGATGATGATGATGATGATGATGATGATGAAGGAAACCCGGAAAAACATGGCGCCAGAGAGATTGCGATAGAGAGTGGGTTAAGTTTAGATTTATTCTGCCAAACTGTTGAGTTCTGGTCACTCAGATATTGCATCAACTAGAATATACCCGTCGAAAATGACGGTGTATTTCAAGAACTCAATGTCTCTATAGATAGCTATTTATCTGCCGTTGTACCAATATTTTTTGTCTATTTTCAGAATATTTTAGGATAACAGAATTTTTATTGTAAAACGATCTTTTGAAAATACTGAGAAAAAGAATTTGTAAATCAAAATATATTCTCAATTAATTCATGCTATCCGTTACTGCCGTAATGATGGAGAAAATTATCCAATTCAGCAATAAGGTTATTCATAACCTCGCCCTCAAACTGTGATAAATCAACCTTTTTCACTTCTAATGAAGTATCTGAGGAAACAAAAATGGTCTTATGGATTGTTAGGGAGCAGAAAAATTACTAGCAAAATTTTTCTTATCTATTATCAAGATGCAGGGCAATTCTTGTTCAGTGGTGATCATTTTTTAAAGAATACTATATAAATCAATTATTGAATTAGTGAAACCGATTTAATGCTTTTCAAAGCTTACTGCAGCTTTTTAGAAAAAGAGGTTGCCTCCCTAAATGGATTCGAACAACCACTTTATCGATTACAAATCGATAATACGAATTTACAAACTGTCTCAGCCACCGTGATATATACATACTCATATGCCTATTCATTTGCAATCATAGACCCAATGTACCTAAGGATAAAATTTTTTTTTTTCATTACCAACAATATATCCTTTGTGAGGCTTTATGAACTGGACGATTTTGTTTGATTTTGAAGATAGAAACATTTCCTGTCTCCGTAAAAATGTGTCTGAAAGATTACATGTAATCAAGTGTGATGGTTCGAAAGTTCATTGTGTAATACCAAATTGAGAGTAACCATTTCCGCTTAAACTCTATCTATTGGATTCCAGAACCAAATACTGACTCGATGTTATTTAAGAAGTTCCCCACAATAAAGGTCTCTACGAAAATTTTATCAAAATTGATTGAGTTTTACACAAGTTACTACAGAATCAAATCGTTTTTTTCCACAATATTGAACGTAGATATCAAGATTGTTCCATAGGGATACATCTCCACGCAGCAAAAGTTATAGGCAATGTGATGTTGATGCAGGGGGTCAGTATAGGTTACCTGAGGTAATTTCTGAAAATTGTAACAAGACTTCAGGACAATCTCTCAAGATCGCTGGCCTTTATCTGAGCTCTCCATGCTTCTCCCATAGACGGCTTTATATCAATTGTTGTGGGGTTGAATTGTGGCACCAAAGGGGAGAAACTCTTTTGTTGAATATCCAGGCGCCCTGTCCAATAAAGCAACCACATCATTTGATGATTTTGTGCTTCAGAATATGTCTTCCGTTACGACTACTTTTCCATGAGTACTTTGTTTAAATAATAATCTTTTTTTTTCACTAGTTGTGTTTTGGAAGAGGAAATATATAGAAGACCATATCTTTCCTGCAGAGTAATATTTCGATTCATTCCCCCCGGGTATCCCAGCTATAATGTATATTCATATATAACAGCATTTTGCCAAGTATTTAAAATTGCAAAGAAAGTGCAATAAGAAATCTATCAACATCAAGAAGGGACATGAACGAGGGTTCCAGAGGATTCACTGGGGTCATGTTTCTGTGTTATTCAACTGCTAGTTTCTCAGTGTGTGTGCGGGGGTATTTTTGAATGAGGGAATCAAGTGTTTAGCCTGCTCTAAATTATCATTCGAAATTCGAAATTGCCACTTTGATGAAGCCGAAACATGTTCGTAGAATATATTTAATTCAAGTATATCTATTTTTTCTTTATTGTTAATTTAATAAGTATTGTTATATATCGTATACACACTCTTTATATATATATATATATATATATATATATATACACATATATATATATGCATATATGTATACATATACATATATATATGCATATATATATACACATATATATACATATATATATATATACATATATATACATACATATATATACATATATATATATATGCATATATATATATACATATATATATATTCATATATATATACACATATATATATAAATATATATATATAAATATATATATACATATGCATATATATATATATATACATACATACATATATATATATATATATATATATATATATATATATATATATACACACACACACACACATATATCAGCAGCACTCTGTGTTGGCTGTTTATAAAATAAGTTAAGACGTTGATGTGATGTGACAAGGAAATGTTGCTCAGTTTTATCTTACTACAATGTCGCATTCTTGATACAAATGTGTCGTCCACGTTTGGAAATCTTTATGAAGGGAAGCCTCTCTGTCAAATCCGAAGGGCAGGTGTCCGCTTGGTAGGATTTTATGACAATGCTATGGGGAGAGGCTTAAGTTGAACAGTAGAAACACATGCGGGCACATTCTGGCCACTGCCAACGCCATTTTAGTCACCTCATCCCCATTGACCCTTGCAATGTGTTATTAGAGACCGTAACCCATGACTGTCATCACAACTGTCAAAATAGGTTTCTTCAGTCTTCAAGTTGAACCGGCTGGCTGGATGATTATGTATGTGAGTATGATGCATCCAGGCTGCATTTATGGAGCTACATGGCTGATTTTTTTTCTTAATCCCTCCTATAAGAAGGTTTTTAGTGGTTGGTCCGATTTGTAACGTCAGTTAAACCCTAATTGATCTCCAAGTTTTTGCCCTGCAGCATTCAGGTCTTTTTTTTTTTAAATATTAGATATCAAAAGGTGAACTAAGTAACTTGACCTTTGATCAACCCTTCTTCCTTTTTTCAATTGATAACCCCAAACACGAAATGCTGCCAAAGAACATCGATGCCGGTTTCTATTGATTGGCTAACCAGACTTACATCAATTCTTGTTATTTTCCTTATCTTCTTTCTTGACATCTTCATTTCTTTCTTCACTTTTCCTCTTTTTTATTTCTCTCTTTTTTCTTTATATAGATTCACGTCCCTCTTTTTTCTTTACCCCTCTTCCACCTTCTTCTTCATAATCGACTGATCATCCCCAACACGGAAAGCTACCAAAAGACGTAAATCACGTAACGTTTCCTATTGAATGACTAACCAGACTGGACCCCCTTTTTAGTATCTTCCCTCTCCTCTTCTTTGCCTAGCTATTTCCCCTCACCCACCGCTGCATTATCTTCCCTGCCCTCTCCAACAGCTACAACTTAATCATCTTTGTCACTCCTAATATCCTTTGACATTGCCCAGTCGTCCGTACGAACATCAGGATTTACCGCACAATCTTTTCTGTGCCCCCAACGAAAAACCTATTTTCAGAACGATGAAGATGGCAGAACACTAGAACTTGACAGAGGAAGAAACCCAACCGACCAAAACTGAACAGTTTTTTTTCTCTCTCTTTCCTTCCTTCCTTTCTTCAGTTTTCAAACCATTCTTCACCCTTCAACGATTCGTTCCCCTCTTGCCTGATGTTGGCCTGACATAGTCTGTAGAATAGAAATCAATTTATCATTGTCAACCAATGTGTATAACAATTGCGTGCTCCCGGGTGAGTTCCTTTAGATGCAGAGAGGCCGAATGATTAACGGCACGTGGAATAGGATCAGATCTGAGTAATGTCCTAGGGAAAGACATGAATCCATATATTTTCTCTCTCATCATCACCATCATCCTTTCTACGTCTATCGTCGGACTTAAAATCGCCAGACTTTTCTACCGTACGCATCGTAGAGCCAATACTTACTGACCTTCTATAGTTTGTCACGCCCTCTTTTTTTCTGTTGGCCACAGTTTTGCATGTGATCTGTGGAGGTTCACCTTGTGAGCCGTGATGTTTTTTGCAATATGACCAGCCCATTGCATTTGAGTTTTCTCAAGGTGTCAATGTTATCTCTGTCTCCTTTTTGTTTCTCTAATATAATTTGCTGTCTTGTGATCTCACCATCTCACGTTGGGCATGATTCTCTCCTGTGCACGTTGCATGATTCTCAGTTTGAGGGTCAATCTTTCTATGAGGTTCCATGTTTCAGACCCATAGGTGACTATTGGGAGGATGCATGATTGCAGACCCTCCTTGTTCTTGAAGGTTGAGCTTGCCCTGCTAAAAGTTTAGTAGGGTACATTGGGCTCCCTAACTATGATAGTCATTCAATGTACGAGACAGATATCCCTGACTTGAAACCAGCCTAAAGTGAGATGGGCTCTGTCAGGCCATCTCACCCTTGATACACCCATGATGAAAATAATCTTTGCTGCCTCCATGACTTTGCTCTGTGTTACTAGATATCGAAAAACCTTTATGAAATGATTGAACTGAGCTTTATGTAAAAGAATAACCACTGTATTTAAAGTCAAATGAGATCCACCGTTTCCCGTTTTTACAACATGAAGTTTAAGTATCTTACGGGCTAATATTTTCTAAACCACCTTAGACTATCAGTATTAGGACTTAGCTTAACTCAATGAGACTGCAACATTGCTCACACAAATGGCATCATAATATCCGTACCTTACTTAGATCGCATTTGCTAGGAATAATTATCTAAAAGAGAGATCTCTAAAATCAACTGAAAAAAATGATATTTTATCCAAATTTATCTTTTTAAAAATACCAGCAGAAGATTTGGGTGTCGGTTCAAAATGGCCGAAGGGAAACCCAAAAGCACAATTTTTGAAAAATAAAAAAGTTTATTGGTGTAAACCTGCAGGTTTTTAAGATTACAGGGCCCAAAATCTGGCCAGGAGCACCCGGAGACCCACACATACAGATAGAAACGTACAGACGAGCAAAGAGAAAATAATCAGTAGCTCACGTGAATGGTTGGTCGGGTGGACCATTTGTAGGACTACGGTGATTCGATTACTATTATTGTTAATACTATTCTTATACAAGTTGACCAGTTGATCTCGCTGATGACAGAGTGACAACAAGTCTCTGCAAGTCTCAATCCTTCCTCTCGACACTCTGTAATTCCACGCAGGTTGCCTGGTGACAGTGAGATCTCGAGCCCCTCCCTGTGCATTCTCACATATCACAACAATGCTGCGATTTGTGCTGTCTTAATCTTCCCTACTTTTACTAACACGTGCCTTTTTCATTCTAGCCGTCAGTCCATCACTGACGACTGGAGGTCGTTAGTCTCATATTTTCAGTTTTTTCAGAAGACTCAAATGTCCAATATGAAAATGATATATTCTACAATGGAAACTGAATTGAAACATCGTATATACGATCCATTTCACTGCAACCACTATTCACGCCGTCTGGGTCGTGAGTTCTTAGTCTATCAATGACCACTTACTCTCCTGATGTTCTAGAGCGTCAGGGCTTCCTTTCACCTTCTCTGTGATATGCTCCTGGGGTCACTATCAACACACCGTGTCTTGCTATCACTGAAAAGTTTGTTCAACTCTGTCGCTGCCGGTTCATGCCTCACGTCGCTGTGTTGTTGAATATTTTCTAGTGAACACAATCCATTTCACCACAAATACGATTCAGTGCATGTCTTCATTAGTATCATTACGAGTAAAGCGAACAACAGTCTAACTAGAACTGAAAAATTTCGTTTGTATACACTGCGATTACCTGACAACTGACTATTGTACAGACTTGAGATTCGCCAGATATATACACAAGGCAATGCAGTGTCAGGTTTGAAGTACCGATCAGCAGTTTCTGAGAAGTCTTATAAAAATGAAAAAAACATTTAGATTTATCTAAATTTAAATATAAGTTATCTAAATTGGCAACACTGAATTTTCTAAATTCTGATATGAAATATCTAAATTCGAAACATTGAAGAGAAGTAATCGTACAACTGTTCAGTTCCATACGACCGAGGGAAATTATTTTACATTACGATTATGGCAGGCTGCTTGGCCCTCCCAAACATGCTACTTTGGAACAGGTACCGTCCTAGTTGGTTAAAAACAAGGAATTACCGCAATAATTAGAGCTGAATACACTTCGACGGATATTTCTGTTTAGTACCAAACTGAAGATGCCTCAGGAGGAAAACGCTTAATCATCTTTTTTTCCTTCTAGGCATCCGTGCTTTGAAATCATGGGACTAACGAACCCTCCTTCCCCTGAGAACCTTTAATTTGACGTCATATGTGCTTTAGTCACTGTGTGAAATAAACACATTGACTGGAAAGATATCAGATATTGACTTCATTTTCAGGGTTGGACTTGTTTGTCCAGCGTTTGTAAAATGTCCGGCCGTCATTTTCTTATTGACTTTGGTCCATCGCTCGAATCTCTTCGAATTTGCTTTGTCGGACGAAAATAAATATTCAGCCGAAACCTAAAATGTTTGCCATCAGAAATAAGGCTTAGTGGATGGGCGATTCTTTGTTGGAAGATGGCCGATGAGGGAATCGATAATAACGAAGATCGATCAGGAACAGAAATAAAACAACTTATCATTGCTTGAAGCCCTAAGAGATTTCTTTTTTTTTAAAATAGTGATATAATGGGTGGACGAGCCAGAGGATAGAGCGGTATCTATCCCCAACCCACTCCCCAAATTTGGTCAAAACCGTGTAGAATCGAGACTCCAGCACGCGTTCTCATACACACATGAGTGTAACTGGAAATTTGCATTGCTCTTTTTGCATTGTTAAATATTTTACGAAGCGCTCATAACGATAGCTCATCTTATGGTAGTAGTATCACAGCTCACGTAATCATGAAGCAAACCATAACCTACGTTGAAATGAGAATCATTCAGCAGCAAAATTAACGAAACACTTAATTATATAATAACAGTTCGATGTATATCAAACAGGCAGATTCAATTAATATAAATAAATTTTAAAGGGACTATTGTTACTCATCTCTATACATTCAAATATTTCAGCGAACTTGTTTTAAATTGTTTTAGAGTTTCTACACTTAAAATGATAGGGGTAAGTTTTCTAATCAGGAACGGCTGAACCCGTAGCCAGTGTGAGATTTTTAATAGTTTGATGTATAAAAAAAAGTTCCAACATGGTTGCAAAGTCTCTAGTACCAAATTTCAGCTCAATCCACCAATCTATGGTGCAAATTTGTTGGAAAAAAACTGCGAATGATACAGACCCCTTTCTCAAATGGGTTCTGTGAGTAGATCTAAATTTACTCCACTAATCGAATGAGAAGTTCGCCAAGTGATATCATTTTGATTTTTGTTTTTTTAAATAATTCTTATTAGAGGAAAAATAAATGATAATGGTTGAATGAATAAACAATCATTGTAAATTTTTGACCAGTATTTTTTTTTATTTTATATTATTTTTTTTTGAAATTTCAATTCTAGTTAGTTTCATCACAACTGTCAATCTTTTTCACGTTTGGGATGCAAAAGACGAATAGAAATAATTCTTCATTCATTTTCTGGTGACGTCATTAAAAATGCTGAATTATAACAAACAATATCGAAATAAAAAAAGTAATAAAAACAAAACACGAAAAGTAATAAAAGTTCCATTTGTGGTCAACAGAACGCTATTCCCAAAGTCTCTGCATAGCAAATCTTTATTATCCACGAATATAGAATGCTATGCGATAAAAAGATATTTGCTAAGCTCATTGTTATACAAATATCTATTATCGACGTATATAAAATGCAATGTGTATAGAAGGCTATTCTCCAAGCTCACTGCAATGCAAATCTCTATTACCCACGTATATGAAATTCAATGTGTATAGAAGGCTATTCTCCAAGCTCACTGCAATATAAATCTCTATTATGCACGTATATAAAATGCAATATGTATATAAGACTTAAGTTCACTGCAATACAAATCTCTATTATCCACGTATATGAAATGCAATGTGTATAGAAAGCTATTCTCCAAGTTCACTGCAATGCAAATCTCTATTATCCACGTCTATAAAATGCAATGTGTATAGAAGGCTATTCTCCAAGCTCACTTCAATACAAATCTCTATTGTCCACATATATAAAATGCAATGTGTATAGAGAGCTATTCTCCAAGCTCACTGCAATGCAAATCTCTATTATTAACGTATATAGAATGCAATGTGTATAGAAGGCTATTCTCCAACCTGACTGCAATGCAAATATCTATTATCAACGTCTATAAAATTCAATGTGTACAAAAAGCTATTCTCCAAGCTCATTGCAATACAAATCTCTATTATCAACGAACATAAAATACAATGTGTATAGAAGGCTATTCTCCATCCTCACTGCAATGCAAATATCTATTATCCACATCTGTAAAATGCAAAGTGGATAAATAGATATTTGCCAAGCTCATTGCGATGCAAATCTTTAATATCGATGTCTATAAAATGCAAGCTGTATAGAAGGCTATTCTCTAAGCTCAATACAATGCAAGTCCCTATTATCCACGTTTATAAAATGCCATGTGTATAGAAGGCTATTCTCTAACCTAATTGCAATGCAAATCTCCATCATCCATGCATATAAAATGCAGATGAGTATCGCCAAATATTTCATGTATGCCGTCATTTTTTTAGGTCACGGGTAAACTAGTATAGATACAAGACGCTACTATTAATACAAAATAGAGGCAATGCTTTTATTTTCTTTGGTGACGTTAAAATCAATAAAACATTTCCAAGCAATGTCTAGTCTGGTCGAGAAATAATTGAAAAATAATGAAAAGTCCCCAAGCAAATATTGTTGGCCAGAAGAACATTCTCGACTTGGGGTGTAGTGTAAATGAGAGATCTCTTTTTGACCAAGAGTGTTTTTTTTATGTGTACGTGTTAATGTGTCTGTTAATGTATTTGTGTGTTTCAGTACTCCTGGCCGTACTGTTTTGTCGACAAACTTTAAAATTGGTATCAGTACCTGACTAAACCTCTTCTAAAAAACTTTTTATTTTTATTTTCGGAAAATGAGGTATTTGATTCTTCATTCCGACAGGTTTATTAATAACATCTAAATTTCCCAGAACTTTGATTTTTCTATTCTTTTTACTTTATTTCAAACGTTTCCCAATTTTTCCAAATTTCATGATTATGAGAACGAATGTTAAATCGTTTTCCTTGTTACTTGTCACACCAACTGTAAAAATAACCGTAACCCTGACACACAAATTAACCGTAATTCTGAAACTAAATCATATCCTTTATGAATAAAATTAAGATATGAAATACGGTTTTAAATGGTCGAGTTTTCTGCTTTCATTCACTCCTTAATACATTAGTAGTAGCAGCAGCCGCATGAATCAGCGTAATCGGTTACCTTCCTTTGATATCAGCTCTCAAAGCTTCACTGATGGGGGTAAGTACCACCCGAGGCATTGGGGTTAGCATTCTCGAATAAGAATTCATGTGGGTGTTA
>OY735210.1:65973371-65990871 GCA_963457665.1 Thysanoteuthis rhombus | reverse complement strand
CTATATCACGAAATTGGAGTATCGACTATCAATGTATAATACAGTGATGCCTGCTTTAACGTGACAGGAAAAAATAACAAACAAACTTAAAAAATGGCAATGTATTTTGTAGATTTTTAAAATTATTTCTGTCGGACTATATATCTATCTCTCAATAATGTAATAGAATATAGCCAAGATATTTCTGACTTATATTCCTCGACTGCTTTCTAGGAGATCTTCAGGAGGTTCAAACTTGAAATAATGAGACGCTTTTCTTTGTTTATAATGTCAATAATAGCAACAATCAAAACAGAAATATCGTTGTTAATAACAAATAAATCAATTTTTTAAAATGACGTCACGTCTAACTTTAATTGAATTTGATCTCTCTCTCTCTCTCTCTCTCTCTCTCTCTCTCTCTCTCTCTCTCTCTCTCTCTCTCTCTCATTTGGTAGTTATCAGGTGTGACAGAAAGAGAAAAATAGGAAAAATGAATTAATAACCAGTGCTTGAACTGGTAAGATTGTAATTTTTATTTAGTTTCTCATTTTTCATAACTTGAATTGATGTTAAATATGATAAACCTACGGTCGTGAGCGCTAGTGACACAGTATATTCGGGCAAAAAAACTATGTTTATTTCGGCATTAGTTTTTATTGTAGATCAAACACCCTTTCCTATCGAAAAACGTAAATCCAGTCATCTTCAAACCTGATACTGCAATCTCCAGTGCGCGTACTCTCACGCCTTGTGATTTTCAACTTTGTACAACGGTTAGTTGTCGAGTTATCTCGATACACGCGTGAACGCGGAGATTTTTTCAAATCATATTGACATGTTATCGGCATTGTGTGAAACTACCGTATTGTTTAGAATATCTATTGAAATCTATCAAAATCCTTTGGTAAAGTAAAAAAAAAATCAAAATGGATTTTTTTCAGCAACATCTTTAATGGATGAAGCCTTCCACATAAAGCTTTCCACACACACAAATACACACGAACACACACATATATATATATATATATATATATATATATATATATATATATATATATACACATATATATATATATATGTGTGTGTGTGTGTGTGTGTGTATGTATAATGAGTAAAAAATGGTTTCAATGGTGCATTACAGATTGTCCATTCTGTTTCACTTGAAAAAGATTTTTAAACAAATATATAAATATAAATATAAATCAATATGTGTGTGTATATATATATATATATATATATATATATATATATATATATAGATAGATAGATAGATAGATAGATAGATGGATAGATAGATAATTATACAACTGTATGTATATGTATTCTACGGAAACCTAACCTTTTAACCACTGAAGGTACATACATGCAACTGAAGGTGGGAAACTTTCCCAAAACATGTATAGCATATCAAATGATTCAATAGTGTGTGAATCATTTAATCAACAAAAAAGTCTCCATTTACTTTCACTCCTGAGTTTGTCTTATATATAAAGTATATTTGAAGACGCCCAAACAGGGCAGAAACATACACGTGTTTATGTAGCGAATCCTTACTTCATTATATATATATATATATATAATGTGTACTTTAGAGAGTGAGACAGACTCGGGAGTGAAGTTTTTGGTGGTAAGGTTTATTAATTAAACAATTTTGTCATCCACAGACTGCTGTTTTGTTGTATTACAACAATTCAGTGTGGCTTCGCACTATCCATTATAGCACCCAGTACCACGAGTTAGGATCGAAACCTTCGCTTCAGAGGCTGGCATCCTACCTCTACCCTACGCAGAACTGGACGGTCAGTGAGGTTGAATTTAAGTGATATATATATATATATATATATATATATATATATATATATATATATATATATATATATATATATATATATATATATATATATATATATATATATATATATATATATATATATATATATATATATATATATATATATATATATATAAATATATATATAGGGAAAAATACTGCTTTATTTTAAAATAATGTAATATACTATGTTGAGCAGAAGTTTTAGATTTGATTTTTTTCAAAATATTAAGATAGATAGTGCTCAATACTATAATCGTATGATATAGATGGAGAAATATACTCAAAAAAGAATATATATATATATATATATATATATATATATATATATATATATATATATATATATATATTCGTGTGTATGTGTTGTATACCTTGTCTTCCAGTGTATGTATATATTATCTCTTTTATTATGCCTCATTTCTTCTTCCCTTATTTTCTTTGGACCACCGTCATTTATCTTTTAATCTTTCCTTTTTTTTTTTTATCTTTTTCCCTTTCTTCTTCTCTGCTCCAATCTTATTTTTCCTTCTCTTACCTCATGCCCCCTTCTATCTCTCTCTTTTTTTTTTTTTTTTTTTTTGTCACTCTATTGATCTAACCATTCTCCCTCCGCCCCAGTCATTCCTGTTTCTTCAGCACCTTCTTCTGTGGACTACCTTGGTACTGTCCATCTGTCATGGTAATCACCAGGACGGACAGACCGAATATCGAGCAGGCGGTCTGTGAGGGAAGAAAGGGGCAAGACGAAAGGCAACCGCTGGACATGACAAATGGGCGAAAGGATTGACCCTCTCCAGCGAGTCCGGTTTGGAAGCGGGACCCAGTTATTACGAGAAATGCAAGATGCGATAAGTGGTAAGAGAAGAAAACTCTATAGTGCTGGCCTGGAAGGGGGCGGGGAAATCGGGGGCTGAAGAAGAAGAAGAAAAATACGTAAGACTTGGAAAAGAAGAAAAAAGGGGTCGAAAAAGTCGAAAGGGAAGCCATTTGAAATGTCAGAATGATGGTGACAGTGAGAAATGAGGGATTTGCAATGTGAAGGGAAATAGAATGGAAAATGGGAAGGGGAGGAGTTTTAGGGAAGAAAAGGGGAAACGAGTGTTTGGCAGATTGGTAGGGATTTTCTTAGAAAGAGGGCCTGCAAGAAGGATCAAAGTAGGGGGGTAGAGTTGGATTGGGTGGGAGACAAAAAAGGGGGAGGAAAGAGGAAGGCTTTGAAGGAAAGGAGTGGAATTGAGAGAAGGAAGGAATGTTCGGAGGAAGGGGCTGAGTCGAAGAAAGAAAGAAAAAAGAGAGGAAGAAGAAGGAGAGGGATAGGAGAAAAGGGATGCTACTGAGAGAAGGGACAAATAGAAAAAAAAGGAAGAAAAAGAAGAACAAAGGGGAGAAATGAAGAGAAAGGAGGGAAAGGATTAAAGAGAAAAAGAAAGAAATAAAAGGAAGGAATTAAGATGAAAAGGAACAAAGTGATAACGCTAAAAGGAGGCAAAAGGAATAGAAAGGAAGAAATGAAATTAGAAAGGAAAAGGGTCAAATAAGAAAGAAAGAGGGGTATGCGTGGAAGAAAGATAGAAACAAAGACAGAAAGGAAGGAAGATAGAAAGAACGGAAGCTAAGTGACAAAGGAAGAAAGGAAAGCAGGGAGGAATGAAAGAAATATAGAAAGAAAGGAAGAAAGAAAGAAAAAAGTTTGCAAGAAAGATAGATAGAAAGAAAGAAAGAAAGAAAGAAAGATAGAAAGAAAGAAAGAAAGAAAGAAATGTGAGAAATGTGAGAAAGAGAGAAAGGAAGAAAACGTGTGAAGAGGGTATGTGAGAAAGAAAAAATGAAGGATGTTTGAGAAAGAAAAAATGTGGGAAAGAAAGAAAAAAGAAAGGTAGAAAGAAAGGTATGTGAGAAAAAAACAAAGAAAAGAGAAAGACATATGAGAGAGCAAGAAAGATTAACAGTATGTAAGAAAAAAGAAGAAAAAGAAAGATAAGTGAGAAAGAGAGAAAAGGAAGAGAAAGAGTGAAATGTGAGAGAGAAAGAAAGAATGAAAGAAAGAAATTCTAAAAAGATTGAAACAAAATGCAAATCTGTGCAAAATACAAATCTGCCTTGGTTTGTAACTTCATTAATGATTTCATTGGGCAACGTAGAATCTTTGATTGGTTTCTTCAGCAAAAATAAAAGATTTTTTATTCATTTTCGACTTGAACTTCAATGAACTACGTATTAACCATGTTTAGACAACTTCATATTTCTCTCCTTCCAGAACTTTCTTTTCTCAACAAAAAACTGGTGTTGGTGCCTTTCTTAGTCTTCCAGGCGAATTAATTTTTTCTTCAATTTAGATTCTGAATAAAGGAAATATTTTAGAGCTCTCGTGAATTGAGCAGATAAATGAAAACCTTCAAGCTGTAACAATTTTTGTTTGGTCACCAAAAATCATACATTCTCAAAAACTTCCTCTCCCCTCTCTTTCTCTCCCTTTTCTTTATCTCCTTCTTTCTCCCCTCTCTCGCTATCTATCACACTTTCGTTCATCCAATCATTCATTCATTCCGTATATTTTGCTTCTCTTCCTTTTTATTTCAATTCTTTCATTAAACTATTCATTCATTTATTAAATCTCTCCTCATATCCTTGTCATTCATCCTCAAATCTTTTCTTCCTTTCCCCGTTGTTATTGTTTCCTTTCTTTCATTCATTCTCAAACTTTCTTTTTTTCATTTTTCCCTTTCATTCATCATATCATTCTCTCTCCCTCTTCCATCTCCCATTCATCAATCCATTCTATCCTCTTCCTCTCTCTTTCTTTCTTTATTTCAACCAGAAACCCTGCCTCAATTCCTACCTCCCCCCAGGAAGAGAATCTTGCCACGAGGCTGATGGGCACCCAACCCTATCCAAACAACCCCCAGACCGGACACACAAACATTGTGAAGCGAGAAACAAAACAGAACGAAAAAATAACCGATGAACTAAACAAACACGCCAAGGAAATATGATCGGATCTTCACAAGTGCTACTGTCCATCAGGGGCCCCGGGACTCCCACGTGGCAAAGCCTCTCCCGGGCGATGCCTGGTGACAGTTCGGCTTATTTCGGCCGATAAATAACCGGGCGGTCCATCATGGTGACACGTCATCTCCACTCCTTGCCCGAGATTATTAAATCCTATATTGTCCAGACAAGGCCATCCTCGGGGATCATGTCGCTTCTTCTTCGTACGAGAAAAAAAAAAGTGAAAAGGAAGAATGAAAAAAAAAAAGAGCGAGAACGAGAGAAAGTAAAAGTAGGAGAAGGAAAGCAGAGATATAGAAAGAGGAAGAAAGGAGAGGAAGGATGAAAAGGAGAGCAAGAACAAGAAGTCAAAACTGCAAAAGAAGAATTGGAAGAACATGACCAATCAAAGAAACAAGCGTGGTTGTGTTAGGGATAAACTCTGTTGCTTCATTAAAATCTTGAAGTTAAACAAAACCGAATGAATTTCTCCATACAATAATATTCTGAAGCTACGTATTCCATTTCAACTCCTTTGTCAATAGTTCCTGTGAATTGGATTTGTTAACTTTTGCAGAACACGTCAACCTGAGTTAAACTTCAGAAGTGAGAGTGAATTTATCATCAGTTAGTGCGTACGTCACTGTGTCACTGTCATTTGTGCATGACATCACTTCTTTTTTTCCGGTCATTGTCATGAAAAATTAAGTCAAAACACATTAGTGAGAGTTTGACAAAAAAAATAAAGAAAAAGCCAACTCAACGTAATGGTTAATCCACCTCTAGCGTCGAAAGCAAGTAAAAATAGAAAGGTCTACTCAGTCAAGTGATATATCCGCCACTAACCTCGAAAGCAAAGAAAAATTTCTCTGCTCACGTCTGGATTCGATCCCCAAACTGACTGATGTTTAGCAGAACGCCCTGGACCCATGCACCATTGAAAATTTGTCATTAACAATGACACGATTGGATGAATGACTCAAAATCTACCACTTATTTAAAAACTCTTATATTACTAACTCGTTTAATGATTCTATTATTATATTAACTGTTTCAATGATATCCTTGATAGTGAGGTAATTTTTACAATAAAAACAAATAGTATATATATATATATATATATATATATATATATATATATTTGTTATTATATAAAGATAATAATTTTCATAAAAGAAATTCAATGTTTACAAAAAAAATACCGAGAACTCGGAAACGCGAGCTGACACAATGTGACGTCATGGAATCACTGTTTCTTTTCTATTTTCTCTGTTATTCATGTCTGAAAATGCAGGTCTGACGAATTGCAAGAATAAAGTCAACTCTGAGAGTTGGACAACGAAGAGTAGGAAAAGACGAATACAGCGATAATAACAACGAATGGCAGATAAATCTCCCCTCATTTAAGAGGGAAATATTGGGAGAAACGCATTTCATTGAATTCTTCTCATTCATCACCTTTTTTTCCAATTCCTCCTCAAGTTCAGATCAATGTGAAGCTGGACAACAACAACAATTTGTTTCCTGCATCAGGCACGACACACGAGGCGATGATTTTGTCTCTATTTCTCGAACAGTCCATGGAGCCCCAATTATTCTAGCAATGGTGGGTTTTCAACGGGACTGGTGAGCCAGCCCGACACCCAAGCTGTGCTGACTTACAGAGCTAAAGCAGCTCAACTGCTGTACCAATGACTGGAGGTGAAGATCGGGGAGAAGTGGATTCCTGCCTTACCCAAATTGTACCAGCCTGAGTTTGAACTCGGTTTGCCAATTCCATAAGGATATATATATATATATATATAAAAATAAATAAATTAAGGCATGGGTTTTAGGGGTCTCCCGAAATTAGCACGCCAAATGATATATTCAAAAAAGGTCTAATTCTTATGTATATATAGAACCTGCCACCGATAGGTTAGCGACTTCAACGTAGCACTACCCTTACCATTGAGCTAAACAGCCAGCGGTAATGTAAAAGTCCAAATAACTGCTCCTAACCCAAATTCTCATCTCGTTTAATCTCGGTCTGTGACGTCAGAGAACCACTAAAACAGGCAAGCTATTACGGCAATTGAGAATGGTGATCTTCAGAACTTAGAATTTACTGATGTTCTGGAGGGATATGTTTCCTGTAGCCAAAGGGCCGACGATTTGTAAATCCAGCAATGTCTATATTATGTTTATTATATGAATATATGTATTTCATTGTATATTATATCAAATAATTATATAGTATATCATGATTAGTTAGTGGATACGATAAATCTGACCATATGTATTCTAAGTGGCAATGTCAAATAAAACAATATCAAGATTGTTTCATTTGAAAGTGTTACTTTGATAAAGCCTGGAGGCAAAACGTTTGTGGAATTCAAATACAACTATTTTCTTTGATATCAACTTGATTCATATATATATATATATATATGTATATATATATATGTATATATATATATATATGTAATGTGTACTGTACAAAGTGAGACAGACTCGGGAGTGAAGTGTTCGGTGGTAAGGTTTATTAATCCTTATACGCAAATAGTCCATACATGTTTCGGGATTCTTCCCATCATCAGTGGTGTGTGCTGTGTGAGTGTGTATTAAAATGTACCATGTGGAACCAGAGTCCACTGCCATGAGCTATGCATTGTGGGTGAGTTTTGCTGTCAGGGCTGCTGGAGGCCTCCTGCTGAATGGAAGAATGTCCAGTAGGTATCAGGTCTTTGGTAAAGCAGCAGCAGTTGGTCTTGGGGAGGGCAGAGTGTGTCAATATATATATATATATATATATATATATATATATATATATATATATATATATATATATATATACGTACACATATGTTATGTATCATATTATGTACATATGTATATTCTAATATTAAATATTTTTCAAAATTTTCAATACATTTTTTGTGTCCCTTCAATCACCCATTTCCCTTTATCTGTCAATGAAATTTATGTAATTTTCCAATTTGTTTTTCTTGGTTCCCCTATACTAAATTTTCTCTTGTTGGGTTCATAAGTTGTTTACTACGTAACCGTTTAGGGAATTTCAGAAACAAAACAGTTTTATTAAAAGTATCCCCCAGCTGTGCCAATCAAACA
Source organism: Thysanoteuthis rhombus (assembly GCA_963457665.1). NCBI lineage: Eukaryota > Metazoa > Mollusca > Cephalopoda > Oegopsida > Thysanoteuthidae > Thysanoteuthis > Thysanoteuthis major. The sequence goes on along the minus strand of OY735210.1, from coordinate 65,982,956 downwards.
GCACCCCCTTTCTTATTATATGATTTATGCCATACATGTAGTTTGTAATTCTATACAAGGTTTATGTGTATTGTATATTGATAACTTTCCAAGTTACTCTAAAAAGGTTTTTAACGATGAGGTATCAATAAGTAAAACAACAGACATAGCTTGTAGTTCGTGTGATTTCTATCGAATGTTCACCCATGTGAATATGAAATCCGTTCTGTCAGTTTTAACTTCAGACTACATGAAAACCTACTTGTGATAACATCTACAAGAATACTAATTATACAGAAAAAACTTCTCGGAGTTGATTCTCTACCAACGTATTCTATCGAAGAATTTGACAATCATTTTCCACTAACCTTAAATTTATTTCTTCCACGTCGTATAACATAGAACTTCCATCAAATATTTTCTAACACTTTTAATTATCAAATAAAGTATTCTTATATACATGGTTGAAACGAAACCACTTTCTATGGGGGAGGCAGTTACACCTCAATGGGCTATTCCATTAATATACTTGAACAATTTGTTACATGTCAGATAAATGGACCAGAGTTAAATGTTTTCCCCTTTCCCTGGTTCCGGTCAGTACAATAATCTTCCATATTAATATAAACTAGATCTATTTCTTTTGATTACCTAATATATATCATATAATCATGTATATCATATATCATTGTTGTGACAGAAATAAAATCAAGATTCAATAGTTGGAGTTTGCCATTAAACCTCTCTATAGTTTTGAGAAGAGACAGTAACTTTCAGAGGGTCTCTCGAACAATTTTTGTTTGTTGTTAACACAACGTTCTGACCGATCCATTCTACGATCCTCTTCATGCTTACTATCCAAATGTGATGTTGCTTAGCAGAATTTCTAATTATTTTTCCAATCGTTTCAACACTTAAAAAGTAAGATATGTGTGTTCCCTTTCCCTTTTTCTGTATGGATCTCCATAGTTTGTATCTACCATTGGAGAAGAAAATAAATCATAACTAAACGTTCAAGTTTGTAAAAAAATTAACAAATCATTGTTGATAAAGTCTACAAACGTTCACCCTACTTAGTATTCTCTGAAATCTGGGGGGGGGGGTGAGGAATCGTGTAATATATCCATGATTATTGTTTGATGATAATCATGAGGATTTTCAGGGACTTTGAAATTTGTCGTGAATCACATTCAATTAAATAGTCCCTGTGTTTTCGTGGAAGCAAATTTTAGTTTTATATATTGAGTTAGACGTTTGTAGAATCAAAGATGGCTGCCAACACGATATGAAAGTCCGTCTTTAAACGCCATAGACCATTTCTTAAAAGGAGAGAGATTCTCGCTGTTTTATTTCTTCGTACTGGACTAACCCATCATGTCCAAGGATGTGTTTACTTTTCAATAAATCTGAATTAAACTATTTTTCTCTCTTTTTCAGCTCTGATATTGAACAAAGGTGGCGGAGGGTTCAATCCTATCTTCTGTGTGCGTGTGTTTATGTCTTAGGTATTAATTTTGTGTTTGCGTGTTCCAGCATTCTGGAATTGAGATGTTTCTGGTGTATTTTACTCTGTTTTAGATGTTTTTTTAGTGACGTCATAAATAGGATTTATTCTAACTATTCTTATTCTTTGATGTAATTTTTTTACATGACTTCAAATTCTGATGCTACGATCGTTCAATTAATGACTGTGAATGCGATTTTCTGATTATTACTAGTTTTTGCCCAAACATTCATATATTTGAATTTCTATGAAATTGTTTTCCCCGGGAGAAATAATTGCAAATTTGTTTCAGTGGAAGAGTCCATAGTTTCAAAGAGTGTGAAGGAGGTACTTGTATCGGCAGAATTTTTACCCATAAATGAAAGAATCAAGTTTTACTGACAGTCAACCTTGTTTCATCATTTGGTTTTATTCAAAAAGTTAAATAAATTGAACAATCGTAGCCATCAAAGATGGCGGAGGGTTTCTATTCCTTTCTATACGTGCATGAGTTTGTGTGGTTTGTTAATGTGTTTGTGTGTTCCAGCTCTTCTGGCCAAACCATTTTCTACAGACTTCAAAATTGGCATCAGTACTCCACTAAGCACCTTCTGAGAATGTTTGTATTCAATTTTTTGAAAAAAAAAACTTTTTGACTTTTCCTGGGCCTCATTTTGACAGGTTTATCAATAATGTTTTGATTCTCCTGAATGTAGAAGTTTCTAGATAATTTTCATTTTATTTTGATGCTTTCCAATTGGAAAACGTAAATGATGTCATAAATAGAATAAATTCTGACAATATTTCTTCTTCTTCGTAGATTTCTTTTGCATTATTTCAAATTTTAACGCTACAGTTGTTCAGTTATTGACTGTGATGGTGAGTTTTACTGTAATTCAACTAGGGCATACCTGCTCAAAAGGTGCAGGTTTGGAAGGAATCGGACTTTATTGTGTACGGAGCAGCCTACAAACATTGACTTGTATTATAGTTTTCCGCCTTTTGTACGAAACAAGGGCTTTTAAAGTATTCCGGTTATTTCTCTTCAGAGGTGTGAATTAAAAATTTTTATGCGTAAATTCAGATCCATTAATAATTACTTAGAAAATATATTATTATAATAATCAAAATTGATGAAAAAATTATATATCGTTGCTTCTTTTCCGATGAAAAAACAGTTTCATGAAAATTTTGTATGTATGTATCACATATCCAGACTGCACCAAAGGAGTTAGGGGGCTGAAAATTCTTTCTGTCAAACCATCCTATAATGTTCAAAAGCACCCTTGTAACTCTCTTTGGGTCGCGACCATGGGTTTGGGAATCACTGGATTCAATGACTTCAATTTGGTGTTCTCGTTCGCGCAGAGATCATCGCTTCTTTTGCAATGTGACGTTGCAACAACGGCACGCGCCTGCGTGTTCTCTCACTGTGTGGTTGTGGGTGGGTAAGTTTGTAGGTGTGTTTGCCGTACACACAGACTAGCAACCGTCTGTTTGTCTCGCCTACCACCACCGCCGCTGCCGTCCTTTCACCACCGCCACTGCTGCATCATCACCATCGCCGTCGTCTCCACCATATGTACTTGTCTTATATTGTCTTTTGTAAATCATTTTCCAATCGATTACGACCAGCCACCATAGACTGTCTCGACAATTTACCCACCCCCCTCAACCGACTACTTTTCCTCCCCTTCCTCCGTCTCTTCGACGGCTGGTTTTTATTAGTACGACTACCGGGTCGGGATAGGGGATTGCTCAGTTGGTAATGATAATAATCTGTATTTTTAATCTTTTGGAAGATCAATATCTTTAATATTATTTTACAATAGTCGTTTTTCGATTGAACTGCTTCTTTTTTAAAAACTTTATACTTCACCCTGTGCCTAAAACGACCCCAAATTGGCTGTATACGCATTCAAAATCCACATATGGTGTCCGTCTCGCAAAAGAAAAATGTGGTGACTCCGTGCGCTTTCACCACCATAAAAATAATCTGATTTCCATTTCTATATAATACTAAATGTCCGATTGGACCAACTAGATTTGGTATGCATACTCAATGGACCGGGGGAGGGGGGGAATCAAAGTAAAATATACATGACACCACAAGGCAAACTAGTCTCCTAGAAATTATGATTTTCAGAAGAGAATCAGAATTCTAATTACTGTTCAAGCAGAATTGCTAGATCTATTTTGCCGCACAAGACCAAATTTGTATGGATTTGGGACCAATTAATTAGCTTCAGTACCAACAGAATCAAATTACTTAAAATCCAACGTTAGACTGAGCTGATGGATTAGAATACATATTTTTTCATCTATTGTCCATGTGTAATCAAGTCTTATCTTTTGTAAATTTTCCCTTTTCTTCATTTCCAAATATCTATTTTTGCGATGTGTGAAAGAGCTGGAGGAGGGGACATGGTTTCATGACTTTCTCAAGGTCATAAATGCCCGTCTCAATCTCAGTCTCATTCGGAGTTTGAACTCTGCACACTCAGTTCATTTTCCATGCTGCTGACCGGCACTTTCCGGCAGCAGATTCAACCAGCTTATTTAATCAATTAGAATTATCGAATCATACATTCCTTATAGTAATGTCTCTAAATTTGAGAATAGTTTTGTGCAGTACTAAATTTGCCATTTTGGTCTTGAAAGTACCAAATAGCAACCCAGTGACCGAGAATGATTAAGTCTGTAATATCCCACATATATATACCGTATTTACCAGTAATCTACGTTATACGAGCCAACAGACTAGTAGTGATTTAGATGTTGTGAATCAGTATTACCAGTATTTTCAATATCTTCTTTAATATTCTTTAAGACTATTGTAATTCAACACTCACAATCAACTGTTTTGGCTGCGTTCAATTGATCTACGATATTTACTATTATTATCATTATTATGATTTTTATCATTACTGAGGATTGCTTGTTAATATCTTTAAAGAGTAGAGAGAAGTATGATATAATCTAAGAAAACTTTTATCTTTAACCTTTTTTTCAAAGTTTTTGAGTCAAAATTGAGGTGCGTCCTTGAGGTCAGAGAGTGCTCAACATCGACAAATACGGTCAGTAAAACCCAAGTTACTTAGTACACGACGATAACCTACTTTAGAATCACAATTTTGAATTATACATGCCTTAGTTTTACAGATCTGATAAACACCTGACTCAGGAGTGAATTTCATTATAGACATTCATTAATTAAGATATGTCTTTTTCAAATAAGTAAAAACATGGCTCTCACCCTTACCCAGTAATCTAGGGCTGATGAACATGGCATTTCTTCTGGAAATCTAAACCAAAACAAGCATGCGTGGTCATGCAGCTAAATGGGGAGTTATTAGAGATTAAGGAGAGTTTTATGATTCTTTGAAGTACAAGATCTTCATTAAAATCAAACTTTTGAGACAAATGTAAGAAGGCTGTGAAAAACTACAAGTTATACCGATATTTGATCATAGTTGTTAATTTGACGTTCCAGCCGATTCATGTTACGGACTTCTTTAGATCCATCATGATGACACTGTTTTTTTGGTAAGGTCATTGTCCTTGTGACAAATAAAAATATAGTTGAAACTCAACAGTTGGACAACAATAATTTCATCAAAAAATCAGCATTTACAAATTATACCGAGAACTCGGAAACGCGAGTTGACACAACATGACGTCATGGCATCACTCTTTCTTCTTCACACATACACTCTCTCTCTCTCTCTCTCTTCGCTTTCTCCCTCTCTTTTATTCATGTGCTAAATTCAAAAGTCTTAAATTCCAACGTCTGACGAATTCACGACGACAAAGTCAACTCTGGGAGTTTGGGCATTAGTCAGAACAGAAGTTGGTATGTTAATGACTTTTCTCAAATTTAGAGACATTACTATAAGGAATGTATGATTCGATAATTCTAATTGATTAGATAAGCTGGTTGAATCTGCTGCAGGAAAGTGCCGGCCAGCAGCATAGAAAATGGACTGAGAGAGCTGAGTTCAAACTCCGAATGAGACTGAGACTGAGACGGGCAAATATGACCTTGAGAAAGTCATGAAACCGTGTCCCCTCCTCCAGTTCTTCCACACATCGCAAATCTCGAAGAAAAAAACAACGCAGAAACACTTGAGAAATATAAAGTCCTGATAAGGACAGCTGATGACAAAGCCAGCGTAAGAGTACTACTTTATTTTATGTTTGCCAATGTTCAAATGATGCATTAACAAGACGTGTAAATATGAGAAAATTTCATCTCCTTTGTTGCTGAGAGTGGCTAAATCTTTTTAATTCCCAGTTAATTTAAGAGCTAAAACGTTAACTACTCTTTCAAAAATCATATAAAGGCTCCTGGAACGTTAAGTAACCTATTTAGTTGATGTTTGAATATTATAATAATAAATATACAAATCAAAAATCAAACTTCAGGGAATATATTATCTAAAAAAATCGTAATATTGTTTATGCAGTGAATAAAAAGATATCTGTTGCTTCTCTTATTTCGATATCACCACCAACTGTAATCACTAATAAGGAATACAATGTGCCTAATTTATTTTTTACTCAAACTTTTTATTTTTGAACGTACTCAACATTTTAGCTATAAAGTTTGCTGGAAATAAAATCTAAGAAAAAAAAAACGAGAAAAATGAAGCCCTTCTTAGATATAAAGGGAGACAACATTTTGGAATACTACCACACGTTGAACCACCGTAGCCATCTTTGGTGGCTACAGGCTCTATCCTTTTTTTTTCAATACATGCGTGTGTAAGTGTGTTCAAGCGCTCCTGGGCCATACAGTTTCGTCTACAGACTTGAAAATTGGCATCAATACTCCACTAAACCTCTTTTTAGAGAATATTTTCATTTTTGGAAAAAAACACTTTTGACCTTTCTAGGGTCTTATCTTAACAGGTACATTAAAAACATTTAGATTCTCCATTACCAATATTCAACTCTATTTTAGATGTTTTCCAGTGGAAAACTTCCAGCAATGTCTTAAATAGAATTTAACCTGACCATATTAATTATTTGATTGAATCTTTTTACATGACTTCCAATTTTGACGCTACGGTGATTCAATTATTGACAGCGAAGGCAAATTGTTTATATAATCAATAAATAGATATTTATTGCTTTTCTCATCTCATTTTGATATCCCCGCCTACTGCAAAGACTACTAAGTAATGAAATGTACCTAATATATATATTTTTTTACCAAAACTTTTGTGCGAATTTTCGAGCGTACTCAACGTTCCAGGAACCTTTGTATGATTTTTCGAGCATACATTTTTAGCTACAAAGTTATTGCTGTAAAATGAAAAGAAAATGGAAAAAAATATTCCGATATCTATACAAGTCTGTCAATGCCTGATTTGTAAGGATAACCGATTTAACCTATTTATTATGTAAATTACTACAACTACGTCTGACGACCGCGACTTCGGTTACAATAATTGCTTTTAAAGCGTCAACTATTAATACTACCTGTGCCAACATATTGCGTCTACGGTGTCTACGACGATGTTACAACTATTGCAAGCATTAAGGACTTAACAACAATCAAAGAAAAACGTCACTTCAGTCGCGTTCTTGAAAAATAACAATTGTCGTGGAGAAGTTCGTGTCGATCTATAAAAGTCTTCCTTTCTCTTTTCTACTTTTTCTTTCCTTCTCAAATAGTTGTCGCCGTTGTTGCCATCTAACTACAATCTCTCTCTCCTTCTCTCCATCTCGCTCAATCTCTCCGTGCGTGTATGCATCGCATTTACTCAACAACTGGTCATTTTACGAAGTTGAAATCAGTCAGATATATTGTTCAGCACATAAAGCGGAGCATTCTTGAGTTTGGAGTTGTTTGGATCAGCAGTTCTCGAGAAATCAAATTCACTGCGATCACTCGACAACTGGCCAGTGCACGGAGTTGACATAAGCCAGATTTATTAGTCAGCACACAAGGCATTGCAGAGTCGAGTTTGAAGTTATTTGGATATGCAGCTCTCGAGAAAGCTGATAAAAACTAATATCCTTCGATAACACTAGCTTCGTGTCGGCCATTAAACGAAAATACAATGATGCTTTGTCTCCTTTGGTATCAATGCTATAACACGTCTCTAAAATGTTAGTCTCATTCTGGCGATTAAACAGAAACAGTTCATAGCGTCTATAAATTATCTCCCTCAACGTTTCGCTCTCTACTAAGTATTGCTTAATGGTGGTATTTTATTCAACACTACTGTACTTGATAATTGTGACAAGCTGCTCCACACACCATAAAGTCTGACCCCTTCAGAACATGCACCTTTTGAACGGACGCTTCCCTTGTCGTTGTAATTGTAAGTTGAAGTCTGGAGCTAGCACGATGACGAGCTCTGATACCTTGAACTTTCACTTACTGTAGTGGTGAATATTAATTACACAGATCAAGCATCATACAATCTGCGGACTTACTGATCCAGATTTATGAATGGGGTGTTACTACTATAGGCTGTAAACGGCCCACAGCGTGCATGCGTGAACCACGTGATATGAATTGTCCAATGAGCCAGCATGAACAACCAACGAAAGATTCTTTCCGCTTCCATTTTGGATTCATTGTTACGCATCGTTAGTTGACAAGTTTTTTGACATGTTGTAAAAATGTTGGTTAGAATATCGGGCAATGCATCAATTTGAAATTGTTGGTGGAACTGAACAAAACGGCTATCGAATCTCTTCGTATGCTGACTGAAATTTAGGGAGTAGAGTCTTACGTGCACGCGCGCTCGAGAGGCACAAGAGAAGTTGTGAGGATGGAGAGGATCCACCCCAAGAATTGGCTTGAGATGAGTCGAGACTTTATCGAAAACTTAAAATCAGGATACGTGACTTATTTAGGAATAAATTACCAAGTAAAATAGCTCTAAGCTCCTTACAACTGATCCATACATAAATAAACCGGTCTTTTCTGACGGATGTATCAAGTAAATTATTAAGATAGCAATACAGGTTATTTACAATGTTACACAAAATAAAGCAGTTCATAGAAAAAACAAGAACCGTAAGTTCAACGATGCATCCACCATCCATGGTAATAGTTACAAGGGGAGGAGAAGGGAGAGGAAGTAGTCACTCTTTGAGCCAATTGATACTGATACTTTTCTAATATTGCGATATCGAAATATCCCGACAGCATTATTTTTTAGAAAAATTATGAACGGCCATTTCTGGCGTTTTTGCATTTTCAGCATTTTTTTGAATACCACAATGCCAAACTCATGCATTACATTACGATATCATAATTGTTGGTTCCTTAATGATGTCACACCTTTAATGACATCTGGCCTCTTCCTTCTTTCCTATTTCTGTTTTAACTTGACCGACTGAAATGTGTCTTATTGAGATGTCTAGACACATCTGAAGAGGATATTTTCCAATGAAATGATAATTTCATTCACGTACTGAATGCATTGAGTAATCATTTTATTTATGATTGACCTTTTTTCTCTAAGGGAGAGTGATAAAGTTCAATGTTGCTATAGTATTTGTGGCCCCTTCGGTGCCTTAGACCGTAGGGTGTGGTGCAGTTTGCACGTAAACTGATCTAGCCCTGATAACAATTACGCTGCCCCACATCTCCTATTATAAGCTACCACTTTTCTAGAGATAGGGGAAGGATATATTCGGAATATACCTCAGCAGCAACCCTGTTACCAACAAAGAATTATACCATCTTTTTGCATGGGTACATCAAGTTGATGTTAAATGAAAGAATTGTACAGCACCACGATCCTTTATTAACTATAAAGTTCCAACTTTCTAATCCCCCTCAACCACAGTGAGGAAGCTTGATCCAGGGGAGGTCCTTTGCTTGCCCCTCTATTTCCTAGTCACGTCTCTGTCTTTAATCTTGTATCTAATTATACAAATAAACGAATTAAAAGGTGCATAGCCGTCAAGAATTTCAGAGAGCAAGATTTATTCAGCATACTTCTCCGAGACAGCAGTCAGTCAAAAATTAGTTCAAAACTAAGTCAAACTATTAACCTAAATACTAAGGCAAAGAAACTCACTAAAAGCCTAAATTGAAGTCTCGCAGATAATCTGAAAGTAGAAATCGAGAAACGTGACGAGATTTCGTATAAAAA
>OY735210.1:65963371-65970871 GCA_963457665.1 Thysanoteuthis rhombus | reverse complement strand
GCCACAAATATGATAGAACTAAATAGAGGCCGTCACGTGACCAGCATCTTTCGGCAACAGACCGTGTTGGGGATGATCAATTAAAAGATAGGTGAAACGTTATTGCTCTCTCTCTCTTTTTGTTGGACAGTGCTTTTCAAAAGACAAGCTTAATCAATTCTGCATAAACTAGCATTGCAAATTGAATCCCACTAAAAACTTATTTAATGGGTGAGTTTATAAATAAACAACAAATCTATTATAAGAAGTAAATGTAAAAAACTTCCAGCCTTCAAGCTCCTTTGTTACAGCACATGATACATACATACATGCATACATACGTATATACATAGATACTCAGGCAGTTAGTCAGACCAGCTTGAATACTGAAAGAACCCATGTTGATAATTATGGTGAGAGTTTTGGTTGATGGTTTCAAATATATATAAATACTTTATATAAATGAAACTACTTGGAAATACCTTGTTAGGCTTGTTGGGTTTGTGTATTCAATTAAGGTTACATCTATAATATACTCGACTATGAGCATATTTTTCGAATGAATCATGTTTTATAGGAGCTGCATTGTTTTGTTATCTTAGAGATGTCCCACGATCATATAAAGTACCTGTGTTCTATATCATGAATAAAAAAAATAGGAGTATTTCAGTCTGACTGCCTATGTATGTGTATACACGTCTTTCTCTACAATGTTGTGCTTTAGATCAGAGACAGACACATCTACAGTGATCCATTGTATGTGTATAAATGCTCCAGTACCCACATTGTATAAGGCAGTGTATGAAAAAAAAAACGAGGAAAAAGGAAGTACTCCAACGCATTTGTATGTATACGTATCTGACCTGTATTATGTACGAAAAAAAACCGCAGAGAAACTTCTCCCGGACAAGTGTGTAAATGTGTTTTTATTTACGTGTGCATCTATGTGAATATATCTATTATTCATACGTATGTATGTATATATGTGGGCGTAGGTATAATTAGGTCTGATAATGTGTATATATGAATGTTTATTTGCCTATGTAATTTTTTTTTACGTGTGTGTATTCGTATGTCTAGGCTTGTTCATGTGTGTATTTGGAAATGATTGCGTGTGTGCACTTCTATGTGTATATGTGTGAATGTGTGAGCGTGTCTCTGTGTGTGTCAGCCTGACTGTGTGTGTGAGTGTGTGTGAGTGAGCCTATCTGTGTGTGTGCGAATTTTTGAGCCTACATGTGTGTATGAGCCAAACTGTGTGTGAGTGTGTAAGCCTATCTGTATGTGCGTTCGTGTGTACGAGTCTGTGTGTGAGCCTATCTCTCTGCGTGTGTATGAGCTTAACTTTGTGTGTGTGAGCCGAATTGTGTGTGTATGAGCCTAACTCTGTGTGTGAGTGTGTGTGTATGAGCCTATCTGTGTGTCAACGTGTGTATATCAGTGTATATCTGCGCGTGTGTGTGAGCCTAACTACGTGTGTGTATGAGTGGGCCTAATTGTGTGTGTGTGAGCCTAACTGAGTGACTATGACTATGTTTGTTTTTCATATTTTCAAAGTTGAATATCAACGAATCCTAATGTTGAGTATTCTAGCCTTAAAACATATTAAAAAGAACTGAGGATTGTAGCTTCAAAATAGCGAGAATATCAACTTTTTTAAAAAGGTTCGTTTATCATGCGCCCTAACCAATATGCTACTCTAATTAGTGAAGTTAATTCATTCCAACATTTTACGTACAATTCAAAACCGTACTTGTCAAGGTCTAATTATAATTTGATGTGACTTTGTTTCTTCCCAGCTTATACTTGATTACATTAATTCGCATTACAGCAATACCTTGATTATATTATATTGGGAAAAAACGCACGAATCTAAACCGCACTACTCAAGGTAGTCTTGTATTTACTGAGCTTAACTTAGTCTAATACTGTGGTTTCCAAACTTTCGAAGGTCATTTCCCAATATGTCCATAAGGTAACTAGTTCCCTCCTTTCATGTCGTTTACGAAAAAGAAAAATGTCATTGAAGTTAATAAAAGCCCATGAACACTATGGCAAAAAGCTAATACTAAAAGTAAAATTTCAAATGATTTTGATAAACAACATGGAAAACTCCGATGTTTGGTCGCACAAATATACTTCATTTTGATTCACATTTCAGCAAAAGCCTCGAACCAAAAGTATTCTCCACGATTTTTATTGCATGCCAGATAGCTTTTTTTCCCCCTTGGAAAAAATTCCCGCCTCCTCCCGATTGCGAGCACCGCTAGTACAAAGGATTACAATACTGGAAAACGTCATGAGGATCAAACGCACGACACTAGCTTACAAACGATCACTACTGCAGGCACCCAAGCAGACATTCACTAAGACTATCCTAGTCTGGCACAGAACCCCAACAGTAGGGTACTCAGTGAGGAACGAACTTACTCAAGCCACAACGGTCTACAATACTAGCTTGATAACCAGCACTCTATGCAGGGTCAGCGTGAGGTTTTCATGAACCCTAAGCGCGACTTGAAATGTGCATCAGGGTGTTATGCGCCCCAGGCGACACTTGAAATTTGGGTACCCAGTTGCTAGATCCTCTCTTAAATTTTTCGCCTGAAATTCAGTACTGTATTTCTTCGAGATGTGAGACCAATGCGGCTGCCTAGTTTGGACCTATTGGTGGGTACCAGCCGTAGCACTGCGATAAACGTCCCCAGTAGATTTTATTGTACTGAGCTTAGTAGTTTGGTACAAAGGAGGCACGGGTGGCTAAATGGTTATCAGCTGAGAGAATGGAATCGACGGACTGCGTTTGAACTCTGTTCACTTCGCACTAATGCCATTGGTGAAGGCATGAATAAGCCCCTTTCCAAGCTATGGGAAAATAGCAGATCACTTGAAGTCCTTTGGCCCTATATAGCCGTCCATTTCGGGTGCCAGCCTCGTTAAAAACCCACGATTGTTACAAACACTGATTTGGTCTCCATGGTTGTTCGAGAAATGGAAAGAAAAATCATTGTCCCATGTGTCGTGCGAGACACGGGAAACAACTTTTTTTTCAAGTATACAGGGGTTTCAGTAGTTGGATACCCAATGAGGATCGAACACGTGACAGAAGCAAGAGGGCCCCCTTGCTAATCGTCGCTGTGTACGGCAGGTGTTCAATTATGTGGATGTGCTAGTGTGCGTGTGTGTTGTCGAAAGGTTTTCTGCGTCATATGTTAAGTCTATAGGCGGGGGTGGGTGAGCATTTGTAGGTGGCGGGGACGGGCACGGGGTGGAGATAGATGGGTCGAGGCAGGGGGGATGGTTGAGACGAGTTGGTGCGTGTGAGTAAATACACACTTAACAGTTACTTTACAAGCGCCGGCTGGCAGAAAATGAATGGGGGGCCCCGCCCGGATACATAATTCAATGAATGAATGAACGACGTCGAGGCACCTCCACCTCCCAACCGCCACCGCCTCCACGTCCTTAGCTATTGTCTTTTCGCCCTCCCCCTTCTCTCTCTCTCCCTGTCTCTTTCTCTCATTCTTTAAAGAGCCCCACTTCTTCACCATTGAAAGCTGCAATCTAACCCTTATTATAGGTTTTGAAAAAAAAATACGGGAATGTTACAGGAGAGATTATCAATTCCCTCTCAGTCTTTTCATGGCCGCTTTCTTTTGATCCATCTTTCACTTGATTCACTCGCTCACACATTCTCTCTTTCTCACTCCGACTATTGTAAGTCTGACTCTATCTCTTCCTCTGCCTGACCATCGTACTTCTCCTCAGTACCCGTCTCTCTATTTTTCTCTATTCCTCTCTCAGACTATTGTGTTCTTCTCTTTCGCTCTCTCTCTCTCTCTCTTTCCGTGTCTGACTAATGTATTTATTTCTCTTTAACTGTGTCTGACCAAAGCATTTCTCCTTCTCCCCCCCTCTCTCTCTCTCTCTGTCTCTTGTCATGTACTTTTCTCTTCATTGATTTGTACTCCTCTCTGTCTTTCTCTATTGTCTAAAACTTTTCCCACGCTCTCTGTACTGTTTTCTCGTACTTCTTTCTCTCTTGTCTCATACTACTTGCTTTCTCTCCCTTGACTCGGTCTCTCTGTATGGCTCTCTTAGCCACCTCTATCTATCTATCTATCTATCTATCTATCTATCTATCTATCTATCTATCTCAGCCTGTTAATATCTGTCTTCCTATCTATCTATCTATCTATCTATCTATCTATCTATCTATCTATCTATCTATCTATGTGGTCCCAACCTTCTCCTCTCACTTATATACGGAATCTTTACCTCTACTCTCACAGAGACTGATTGATTCTCATCTTCCACGCAGAGTAAGGTGACCCCCTTCCCATACAATGTATCAAAGGCGTGTGTGCACTTAACACATACGAACACACGCATGGCACAGCAATGGCTCAACTGACAAAGCCGTTGATCTTACTTATTATCTCAACCAACACAGTTCAAGAGGTATATGTTCCGTCTGTCCGTCCGTTTTCAGTCCGTTTTTTCCGTCTGTCTGTTTGTATGATACTCTGAAAATACCCAATGGATTTCAATGATACAATACTACTTACCTCTGTGTACGAAGTCAGAGAAGAATTTGTATTTGGTCGCATCTTTCCGCCTGTCTTTTTTAACGTCTATCAGTCATCAACTCATTTCCAAAAATTCTCAATGAACTTCAATGAAATGTAGAAGAGTGTACAATGGAAAAAGGAAGAAGTGGTTACATTTTGGGGAGGATCCGGCAATTTCTTTTTGATTGTGAAATATTTCTCCGTTTTCATTTCCCGTATATTCATGTATACGTTCTTATCTATACATAAAAATTCTCCGAAAGTTTTTGAAGAAATTCAATGAAACTTCGTGAATGAGTGAACAATAAACTGCAGGAGAAATGATTGGGGTGGATTCATGCAGAATCATCACCCCCCCCCCGCCGCACTCGTATGTCTACACTTCATGATATCAGCGAAAGTTCACGTTCGTCCGCACGGTATCTAAATTCTAAATGAATTTCAATCGATTTTTTTCTTGTAGGATGGAAGTATGCTTCGGAAGAAGTGACTTAATTTAGGGCCTATCTACGCCCAATGACCCCCCCCCCCCCGACAATGGCATTGGTATGGGTATATGCCCTCTGAGATTCATCTCTCAACTGATAACCCGGATGTTGTAAGCTACTTCCTTCGTGGCAATAAAAGATCAACTGCGAAAGTACTTGTTTGAAAATATCTCAAGAGTCAAAACAGTTTTTTTTGCTACGGTTCAACGGAACCTGCAACACAAACTGGATTCCACACGAGCCTCCATTTTCGGCTTTTTCTAGAAAGTCTTAACAGTGATTTCCAGTCGATGCCAGAGGTTAGAGTTCGAGCCAAGGGGAAACGATTCCAATTGTTGAAAATGGGTTTGAGTTCTGCTACACAATCTTTGTCATCCAAATTTGGTCTTATGCCCGACCAATCTATCTCTAATTCTTTTAGCTTTTCCCACGCTCCCTCTCATAGAGAGAGAGAGAGGGGGGGATGGGGATAGATAGAAAAAAACATACAGTTTAGGAGCAGAATGCGATACATATATATGAACAGACATGGAAAGATACGGACAGACGGACAGACAGATTGATAACATGAATAGAGATAGATAGATAGATAGATAGATAGATAGATAACAGAATTTTAGATTTTTTAGATCAAAACTTCATGACGCCTTACCGTAAGACTTCACCTTTCTCTGTCAGCAAATAGGCCTCATTCTAGTAAGATATAAAAAGTTTTCACTCTGACCTCTCTTTTCCCTGTCTATTTTACGTCCAGTACCCTAAGGAAAGGAGACCGCTATCAAACGAAATATATATATATATATATATATATATATATATATATATATATATATATATATATATATATATATATATATATATATATATATATATATATATATATCAATAATGATCATAATATAAAATATATACTTAGCCTGTGGAGTCGAACCATATATATCGTACATTTGTCTGTAAACAAGGGAATATTGACAAACAAGTTGATTTGATAAAGTTTGTTCGTTGTCTTATGAACATAAATGAAAAATTACCTCAATACAATGTAAATATGATGCGTGAGTCAATGAATTTAAATACGATATATTTGGTACATGAAAGTTGAGTATGATTTTGAAAGATTATACCCCCCCCCATTCGTATATTTGTTTATATATACTTATATGTTTAACATGATAATCATTGCATAGAATAGAACGACATATATATATATATATATATATATATATATATATATATATATATATATATATATATATATCGTTACATTATTCCTCTCTCTAACTGGTCAGATTTAATTATGAGTTTAATGATTGCAAGAATATTTCCCTGATGAAACCAAAGATTTCTATTCCGTGTGGAGTTCCAGAAATTCCCCACTGGCTGAGAATCTCGTCATTTCTGGTAACAGTCGCGATCTCTTTGGCCTATATTGTAAGAAATCATATTTTTAGTCGTAAAGAGTCTCCGCTATGTCTCGGCTTTGTAAATGCTTCATTTAAAGAATTCACGCAACTTAAGGCTGTAATGTTTAACACTACTACTATTCCTGAACAAACAATATAGCGTGGAGAATACCAGATAAGGAAGACTGTAGCTATATGACTAAATTTGAATTTCGACAGCTGATAGGCCTTCGGAGCCAAACTGGTTCAGTGTCATTCATGCCAGACCCGATTTCAGGGCTACAGCATCGAAGTATAATGTCATTGGAGGTTATTTCTCCATTTCCTGATTCCTGCCACCTACATGCAACAAAACAAAGAATTGGCGTTATCTAGAAAATGACAGCAAGCCAGGAAAAAAAAAGGTGGATATCCTTGGAACTCGGGTTCCTTCCAGAAGAATGCATTTCCTGAATACACAAATATTAATGAAAGATGATCCTAATGGAGAGTATATTGAACGTATTGTTAGATAAAAACATAGAATTATTGAGAACGTTAAATGTTTTCAGTAATTAGTTGCGCAAGAATCTGTATAACAATTTTCATTCCAATCGATTCAACAGTTCCAAAGTTCAATATTGTTTGCAAGTTGACATACGGTTATTCATATAATGTATATAATGTAAACAAACAATTGGATCGATCATAAATCACCATTTTTAAATTCATTAGGTTTTGTCATCATTCGAACCAAATTTCAGCAAAATCCAACAAGATTTGAAGAAATGTTCAAATTGCAAACAAAAACAACGTTTCAGCTTAAAAAATGATCTTCGGATAATCGGACCGTCCATAACTCACCATTCCCGTGGTATAATATCTCCACAAGCTTAGACACAAAATTTCATTGAAATTTATTAAGGAATAACGAAGTTATCTTATTGAGAAAAAGAACCGCGACGACGACGACACACAGACATAACAAATCTAAAAAAGCAATGCATATTCGCCCCCGTTTCCTGGTGCGCAGAAGCAAAGAAATAGAAGATCTCCTTGCAGGTGACATCACGACATCCA